>JAODJW010000050.1:1418932-1431598 GCA_026777045.1 Hyperopisus bebe
TCCAAGTAGCGACGCAGAGCCCCCCCCCCCCCCACCCCCGATAAATAGTGCAAGATGAAATGATGACAGAGCACTCCGTTATTTTTGATAATTTTATGAATCAGTTTTGCAAATATTGTTCAGATATTTAATGATCGAATATTTTTTATCTTATTTCAGACAGGTCGATGGCAATTTTTTCTGTTAATGTCGACTTTGAGCTTGGACTAATTTAGTAATTGATTCCAAACCGGCATCTTGCCAATGCAGCGCCCGCCTTTGAGGGCAATGTGTTTACTAATTTTATCCCTAAAATGAGATTAGTATGATAATTCCTCCCTCCATGCCTGCTCTCCCGGTCACTTGGGGAGGCCCGGCGTGAGGGTTTTAAGGCTACAAACAAACCACCCTGTTCGGTCCAGCATTCCTTCAGTAGGTGATGCAGGTGCGTTACCCTGTCTTCTAAAAATGACCTGTGAACAGATAGTAGTATCTAGTTCAGCCGGTATCGTATAAATACCAGCATTATCAATTCTTAAACGCACAAATATGAAAATAATTTAAAATATTCCGATTAGGCCCTATTTAAATTAAATTGTAGGTTTATATTTTTGACCCAGTATTAAAGAACTATACAACGACTAATACTCACCTCACATAATTTTAAAATTATTAATGTAACATAATAATCGTCATATACCTGGAATTTGCCGATAAGGCTTTCATTAAGAATAGTATACATTGTGATTCACATTGTTCTCATACGGCGTACGGATTTTTCGGACATTTTCCGCAGATTATTTACGCATGGCAAAAATGGATTGTTGGAAATTAAATTATCTTACCCTCTTTCTTGGTGAGGGGAAGATGTCAATTTACATATGTGAGTCTGTTCAAACGCACTCGTACCGAACTCCAAACAGATGTTACCACAGTAAGAAGCACTACAGGAAATAGAAGGACAACTTTAAGGACATTAAACTCTGGGGATTACGTGTTGAGTGTCATCATTCTTCGAATGACTGGTGCTTTGTAGATCTGTCATGACTCGTATGTGCGTAATTATCTAGCGTTAACAAAGTTAGGCTAGTTTTTTTGCCTTTCGGGGGAAAATAAGTAGCCAGTTGCAGTACTTTGAAAGATTCATGTTGATTAAACATTTATTTGTGAATATACAGTTATGAGCATGCTACTTTTAAAGAGCCTATGGTTCCATATGCAAAAATAAATAAAGATGAAATTTTACTTGACATCTTCAAACGTGTTATTCGTATTAGGCCTATATGATCAGCCAACTTGGTGACATGAAAAATAATATTTTTGGGATGTAAAACATACATGTTTACAATACACTAGCGCACAATTGTATTAAATCGCACAACATATGACTCAACACCGATTATCAACTGATAAATGGCCTGGAAATCTTACCGTTAAATTGAGAAATCAAGCAATAAAGGAATTAGAGGTACCCTAAGGAATATATAATATATAATATTTTATTTATGTTCCCGTGGGTTTCATGATTATTTCCCCTAACCCTAATTATTATTGTTTCGCCTCGGGGAAATGTACTTAAATGAAGTAAGACGTTAAGTTTAATCTGACAGCATTTTTTTTTTTTTTTTTGCTCCTTGCGTTTTTATTCTTTGCCCTTCTCTGTGTTCTTTGTGTATTGATGCAGCTGTACAATGGCATTTTGTTTGCCTGCATGTTTCTTACCGACCTACATTCCTTATGTCTTCAGTTAAAACATTCTAAAGGGATTCCGATCGCTTATGGACTTTATATTGTCCGTGGGAATCATCTGTCAATTATGAACTTAAATGTGGGGCTTCGTGCCGGATGTATTTTAAACACTAAATCCCACTATAAGGTTTACATAGGTGTCTTTTAAGTTATGCGGTAATTTATTTTTTAATTGTCATTTCATTTAGTTACACTTAAATCGTGCGTGCTTGTTATGGCGAATAATCTAAGACAATTCATTTTCATTCGAAGTTGTTCGAATGGATTCTACAGGATGATTCCATTGTAATGAAACTTTACGGAAATGAGGTTCGTGATAGGTGTTCGCGTGAATACCTGGTTGGATTCTGCTTACTTCAGATGTTTAATTAATGTTTTATTCTGATGATCTGCGCCTGGAACCAGTTGACATCGTAAATATGTATTAAGGTGGACCATTCCGTGGCTGGTGGATTGTAGTCTTTTAGAACTACACTGCAGGGCCAAAAGAATGCGAAAAAAATCGATAACTAAAATTATAGGGTAATTCTGTTTGATTGAGAAAAATATATGGTAAACGGCTTACTCGTTCTTTGTGGTATATTAGATTAATTCTTAGAGATGGTTTCTTTTTTTTTTCTTTGACAGACGCGTGTTGGGAAGTCAGCAAAGCAGTTGGTCTTTGGTTTCAATAATCAAATTAACCATTTGGTACAACTTTTAGCCAGGACTCGCGTGCAGAAAGACAACATTAACATAAGGGGGGCTGGGATGTGTCAGGAAAGAATGAACTTTTCTTGTCATTTATCTTTCTTTCAGGACGAAACAAACAGCAAAAGAAGGAATAAAGGAGATAAAGAAACGCCGTAGCGGCGCGGAGATTCGGCTAACGGTTTATTTAAATAGGAAATCCGGGACAACTTAAAAAGAAACTCCATTCCAGCAAGGGAACGCGTTTACAATGCTGCTCATATTGTTTCAGTAACGAAAATTGTAATTTTTAACATCGCAAAGCATTTCTCAAATAAGCTGTAGAAATCCATGCGCCTGGGCCTGCTATAGGCCTATTCCTCGACTTTCGGGTTGAGAATTGCTTATCCGGAACCAAGTATTTATTCATATACCGAGTGAAAGTTAGATAAATATCTTGGATAATATCGCTCGAATTCACATCTGTCTTTTCAGCTCTATAAGTTTAGGGTACCAAGAACACATGTTTTCGTATCTAGCTTTTTATATGTGCCTGGAGACCGGGAAACAAGAAGCCGTTAAGTCCGTACAATTTATTTTCCACTGTCACTGGCTGAACATTTATTTTCATTGTTGCGCAGAAAAGTGTTATAAATAACTGACACCCCTCGTTCTATCAAATCATCTGTGTAAAACTAGTGTAGCAATAAAACCATGTGGAGATATAAAAATGATTTCGAACAAAATGCCGCTATTGTCAGACCGCTGTTCAATGGGAATAAAACCGAAGCCTGAAAGTATTTTATGGCAACGCTAAAAAGAAAAGATATAGTATTGGGAACTGGGGTCTAATCGTTTAAGACAAAACAAGTAAAACTGCAAAGTGGGTTATTCTTTAATTTGCATTTCTGATTTTAAATGAGTCCAACAGTCAATCTAATTTGCGGTAGGTCTATTGAAAGGATGAACACACGCAAAAGATCTACAACAAACAATAACAAAATTAGCCACTTAGCTTCGTTAATACTGCAGGCCTAAATGCGCAAATTATGACACGGCGAGTTTGTTACTTTAATTACTAAATACTTACTGTGCTTATAACGAGAATAATGAACGCAATAAAACCAATTACGGACGCATTTAAATCACATAAAATGATGTAAATGTGTTTATAGAGCGGGAGTTGCGCAAATAAACACTGTTATGAACTTATGAGTCTTAAGGTATGTTGATCCGAAAACACTACATCTGCCGGTCCCGCCATTATGCCAAACTTGTATCTTTACAGTCCATTAACTGCAGTGTATCGTAATCGAATAGCTAAAGACCCAATTTAAAGGGACTTTTAAAACCTCGAATGCTTTTAGCAGCGCGATATAAATGCAAAATATTAAAAACAAAGACGTGCAATTTCGCATAATGTTCTCTATAATGGCGTGCATGTTTAAGAATTTTAATGCTATTCTTATTCTACCCATTCTTATTTTACATAACAACAACAAGAACAAAAATAATAACGACGACAACAACAATACTAATGTTGTTGTTGTTTATCGAGAGGAAGGCTCGGTGGACATCCCATGCAATTGTTAGAAGTCGCCATCTCACTGTCTGTTTCCTTTAAAAGATTTCATGCTCTTCGGGGGGTAGGTTTGTTGTTAAATTGAGCGTGTAACATTCTTACAAGGAAGCTATAGTATGACACTCGAGCTGCGGCTCTCCCAGCCAAGAACCGACGGAAAAAAAGAAAAGTGAAGAGGCGGGAAAATACCATCTAAAATTCGTGCCCAAGGTATATGATCAGTTAAAAGGCTTAAAAGCTTGGGCAAAATTGGATCAGGGAGAATCGTCACCCAACTTTCATTATTTCCAAGTGGTGTGATTGAATTAAAGGGCAAGGAGATGGTTAGAAGAGAGGATGGAGGGAGTCTGTGGGTAATGGTGTGGTATTAAATTCTAATTAGAGATGCGGGGAATCAATGATCGGGGAGGTTGGACAGCTCGGTCCCCAGTGCCAGCCCAATAGACTGATGAGTTATTGTCATGTAAAAAGCGCCAGCAATAAGACCAACCGCTTTGCCATTGTCCAAGTGGAAAGAGCCAAGTTTATTATGAGGAGTATATGCTCTAGAGACATCGGTCTAGGCTGCTCATAGGAGGCTTTTCATAAAACAAGGCGCCGTTCCTATAAAGGAGGCCAGTTTGGAAGCAGGCGCTGAGCAGTGCACATCTACCCAGTCCAGCCTTCTTCAAAACAAATATTAAAACCGTTATCTATCCCGCTCTCTTCCTCCCTTTTTTATTTCCATCTGCCACATTTTCTATTCTCTCTGAGTTATAGATATTTTCGAGACTGCCGATTTTCGTCTTACCGAGCCTTTTCAAATGTATAAAATGGAATATTCTTACCTAAATTCCTCTGCCTATGAGTCGTGTATGGCCGGAATGGACACTTCAAGCCTGGCATCAGCCTATGCGGACTTCAGTTCGTGCAGTCAAGCGGGTGGGTTTCAGTACAATCCGATCAGGACCACGTTTGGGGCCACCTCGGGGTGTCCCTCCCTCACACCGGGCTCCTGCAGTCTTGGGACGCTGCGGGACCACCAGAGCAGCCCGTACGCCGCAGGTAAGCGTTTACCAGCTTTATCCAGTGTGAAAGAGGCTCTCTCCCGGTATATAGCAGGCCGTGATTGCATTTGAAAATGGAAATGTGTTTAGTATTTACCAAACGAAATTTGCTTACACAAATGAAAGAATTTATCACGTTAGAAGCGATTGCAGGCAAGAGGTAATTCAGTTACCCGGTTACACTATCCCTGTCACACCCGAACCGCCAACAAAATTATCTTAAGCTGCCAAAATGATAGGCATAATTTATTTACTTTGCGATGAGACGCAAAGCTTAGAAAATAATTAAATAAACAAAGACTGAAGCTCATTATAGTCACAGCACTTTTACATTACAATGACCGACAAGGACTATAACATTATAACAATTTTCACGTTTTAAAAAGAAATGAACTTAAAATGGAAATTAATTTTACTGTGCACAATTAATTGATCTTTGATATTCAATTACATTTTCAGTCCAAATGTTCTATGGTTATTAGATGAAACTTGTTTATGGTTGGATATGTTTTATGTTGATATATAAAAGCCGATCGGCTACTGGATATACTGTATTCTGTATGATATCCATTACCTTGATTATAGTGACGAATTGCTTTGGACTTTCAGTACATTTACAATATTTTTAGCACCTGTTTATTTCATTTGTGCCCTTTCTGTGCCTTCCAGTCCCTTACAAACTGTTTACGGATCACGGTGGCCTCAACGAGAAGCGGAAACAGAGGCGGATCCGGACCACCTTCACCAGCGCCCAACTGAAGGAGCTGGAGCGAGTCTTCGCGGAGACACACTATCCCGACATCTACACGAGAGAGGAGCTAGCGCTCAAAATCGACCTCACGGAAGCACGAGTGCAGGTTCGTTTTCAGCCCGAAGCCACAAATTCTGTGTATATTTCCGGCAAACCATTATACTTCAGAAACCAGAAATGGATTGCTAATACGTCACAGTCGCAGTTTCTTTAATATCTCAAACACTGGACTGTAAAGTAGGCCTACAGTTGACTATCATGCAACGTTAGTTAAAATTTTAAATGTAGAATATAAAAGCAAAATAATTTTGCGTATAGAAAAGGCTGCATTTTGTTTTGCAATTGTAGATATCCTTACTCATTTAACTTCAAATGTTTTGAAGGTTTGGTTCCAAAACAGACGAGCGAAATTCCGCAAACAGGAACGGGCCGCGGCTGCGGCGGCTGCGGCTGCGAAGAACGGATCGTCTGGGAAGAAGTCGGACTCGAGGGACGAAGAGAGCAAAGAGCCGAAAGTTACCGATCCAGACAGTACAGGCGGTCCCGGTCCCACCCCTAATCCTAACACTAGCTGTGGGGGACCAAGTCCGACTGGAGGTCAGGTTAACCCCGCTAATGGTCCAGTAGAACAGGTGAAGACGTCAGTGGCTGGAGGTCTAGGGGTTACTGCACCGAGTCAGGGATGGGCACCTACCCCAAGCCCCATCGCGTCCATTCCGGACTCCTTAGGCGGACCGTTCGCGAGCGTATTGTCTTCTTTGCAGAGACAAAACGGAGCCAAATGCGCCTTGGTAAAAACTAGCATGTTTTGATCACTGACGAAAAGACGTTTCAAATGAAAACAAACCACAACAACAACAAAAATCCGAATTAACTCTGTAAAGTGCACTGTCATAACTAATACAAGAGGAAACGTCAGAACATACTGGAGACTGATGTCGAAAGGAAGATGAACACAAAAAATTGCAAGATCAATTTAGACCGTTACGCGGCATTTTGGTTGTCCTTCCTGTTGGTTGTGTTGCCAGGTCTCGATCCATTTTGCACCGGACTTTAAAAAAATGTTTTTAAATTGCATATCGAAGTGTTTAGGTGAGCGCTTGAGTGGCTGGACCAGCTGCCTGTCACAACGTTGGTTGATTGTTAAATACTAACCTGGATCCCCCCCCATGACTGTTAATATTTTAGTTCTAATAATTTTCACCAAAGGCACAAAGTACATTTCACTGTTCACAGAAGTACGTAAACGTTTTGTGTGTCTTTCTACGGCTGTGTTTGTGTTGCTCAATTGTATAGTCTTAATACAAGTGTAAAAATGAATTCAATAGTTGATCATAGGATATGTTTTCCCTGTAGTTTATAACGAGTATTTTTGATTTTTTTAAAAGGTCTTCACGGGTTTATTTCTTTCTATAAAGACAACAATGTACAACCATTGTAACTTATTACATTTTATCTGCATGTCCCTTTTACGATTGTTTTCAGTGAGCATTTCAGACTTTGTTCAGGATTTAAATTTATTTATATGTAGGTATAATGAATGCTTATATTTAAAAGAAAATATTTCTACATGTGCATATATAGTTTTCCAGAAGTGTAACATTGACTTGGTTGTTGATAAAATTATAAGTAAAGTTACATTGTGTGCTGATTCTTTCCTTTTATATTGCTATCCTGTATTTAGTTAGATGCATTTTCAGTTATTTACTAATTAAAGATTTAGACGTAACTGTTCTGTTAAATTGTTAACAGAACTACGGAAATTTGTCATTTAAATAGGTAACAAACCAAAGCACACTGTCGAGATATAGCAAGCGTTATGTGATGCAGTGCCCTCCTGTGGTCTCTTTCGGTATTTTTTATGTTCATTAAAATGTTAAATATACTAGACATGTATTATGCAATCTAAAATGATTTAATAACTAAGTTGAATGAAACACACACATACGTTCTGCGTGTTCAATTTAAGCAACATCAATCGCGGGGCTGTGAGTTTCCGTGTTTCCACAGCAAAAACTTACCGTTTGCGGTGACGTAATGGTTTCAGCACCATGGAGAGAGCTGTGAAAGAGGGACGCACTATTCCGGTAATTTCGCAGACCATTTTACTCGCAGAGACACACAAGCGAGTGAGCAGGGTCAGCCAGTCCGTGAAGCAGTTGGTTTTAAGGGTTTTGCTCAAGGGCCCAACGGTGAAACCACTCTGTCATGGCCACAGGTTCGGACCCAGCGACCTTTCAATCACGGACACATACACAAAAACAAACAGGCCTACTAAACGGTGCTTTTTAAACATTTTATTTATAAACATAAACATAACATTTGCTATAAAAGCCATTGCATTTGAACATCTCTTATCTATTAAATCGATTGTTTATTTTCAGAGCAATATCACAATAAATACAGAACTTAAACAAGTATCATTCTTATTTTCAACAAGTGTTCCTCCCAGAAATTATTACACAAGATTATTGCCTTATTACTGCCCCATCTCCCTTTCGCTTCATACCTTTCATATTTTAAGTAAACGTAATACATAAGCAGAACTTAAACAATACTGCATAACAGGAGAAACTAAACTGGGTTTCGACTGCAAAGCTGTATAAAAAAAGAAAAAGGGAACTGCAAGATATTCACTGGTTTATAAGTTCTGGGGAACCGTTAGGCATACACTGGAAATGTAAAAGCATACATACACTCGGTTGAGGAAAATCCCCAACGATACATTTATCTCTGGCAGCTACGAACGGACAGATCAATGGCGAAATGGTCTGGCAAATGTCGTTTATTAGAGTGGGTCCGCTGCTGGTACAACTGTGCTTCAGGTTCATTAAAACAATTCGCGTGGAGACTCACGTTTCCCTTCCTCTTGCCATTTCTCAAAAGTAGCAAACTTCAAACAAGACTTACTCACGCATGTATCAGACCTACTGTAAAATATGTTTTGCAGTACCGCGTGCGAGATTGCTTTTGCCGTATAATGCATAGTGTATAATGTGAATACGCCATTTCTAAAAATAACCAGTCGAGTTGGAAGTGTCTAGGAACATGATATTCCTGCCTGAGAGGTCATTCAATCATAAATAAAAGGAAGGTACATATCACAGAAAAGCGCTTATTTTAGCTTGTGCACAACTTCGCCAGACCGATGTCAGCAGGATGCAGCTTCTGCCGATACAAAGACATCATCTTTGGATTCAATTTCGAGACCCAACATTACATGATGTGTGCAATCAGTTGCATTCCTAAGGCACAGGTTAAATGTAATGTTACCTAAAATAAATTCGCAGTATATCAAATCGAAACCGAAACATTTTAGGGGCATACCACTGGGGAAATATTAACGTAAGAGCGATCATGCATTGTGTTTATTTAAATAAATTACTGCTACGTTAGCGGGCTAATTAATATTCACTGAAATCAGACCAGAAAATAGAAAGGAACAAAGAAAAAAAGGTGGTTCAATCATTAAGTCCGACACGTAAAAACTACCTCGGAAGCATACATTTGTATCCTCACAAAACCAAACGTCTGTTCGACCTGCCTTTAACAACACACTTTAAGGCAGATTAAATATTGAATCGGATTCAATAGCCATAACCAAATTACATAATTCAGGTATTTTGAAAACATTAAACATATATCCTCAAACCACCGCAATGTACTAGCTTGATTGGAGCTCTCCAACTTAAACTGCAACACGTCCAAAAATTAACAATATCGGTTGTTATTAGTGTACGATTAAGGCATTACAAAATGTCTTGCTGATCCATACTCCAAAAATATACATTTTCGTCTAGTGATGAATTTTGAAAATCCTCTTTCCGTCGAACTACATACACCCAACGAGAGTCGCATATATCCGGCCATCTTATTCAATGCGTTTTTTTTTTTGTCATATCTAATGAACTGAAAACAATGGCGCTCCATTCTTAGCTAATATAACTGCCGTGTACGAACCGAGATTCGCGCGTCACATCCAGGGATGAGAATTTTAGCCAGAAGTCGGCAGTACACAGTATGAAACAGACAACTGCGATGCATATACACATTTCTTAGAATGAAACATTCTCCATTATGATCAAATATCAAACACAGTTATCTGATAAAGATTCCAGCTATGTTTGCTGGAACCAAGAAACTGCTTCAGTATCTTTAAAAACATCATTGTATGCATTTATTTGCTTGCTCATTTTAATGTGGATATACGTTTACAGTATGGGTTCTGATGTTGTTCAACAGATCTGGCAAGAATCGAGAACTTTATGTGAAGTTAAAAAAAAAATGTTATATTTAATTATACATTTCTAAAAATGCCATGTCACACAACCAGTTGTAGAAAAGATCATGGAAACTCACCATAGTTGTTAAAACCAACTAAATAACTGAGGGATTTTCATATTTTCGTTGTGAAACAGAACAAAAAAAAAACTGCCTAAATTCAATTCTCTGTCAGCTGTAAGGGGACAAAATCTGGGGTTTGCAAAGTTGGGGAAGGACTCCACCTAATTCATGTCCCACTGTCGATTGTCCATACAGGTTCCCTTCACTGTTCCATCCTAGGGTCAAGGGTCATCACAAGGGTTAAGGGTCATCACAAAGTGGTTGGCTGGCCGGCAGCTGCAAAACAAAATGGCGCATTAACCAGCCTGACTCTGAATCACTGCAATGTGTGGCTCTTTTGTAATAGGCATATGATTAGGCTATGACGAATTTACTTTGTTACAATTTAATATTTGTAACCTAAAGATGGGATAATATAAACACATGTACACTTAGATATATGGACACACACACACACACCTGTACTCATTTTTTTGTGGGGACTCTCCATTCATTTCCATGGGCATAACCCTAATCCCAGCTATGACGACCCTAACCCCTACCCAGCCCAAACTTAACCATAAGTAACCAAACAAAATACAAGACGTTTGGCATCTTTAGTTTTTTGATTGCAGTCACAGATTTTTATAAAATTGAGTTCCCCCTCATGGGGAAAAATGGTCCCCACAACATCAAAATAACAGATTTATAGGACATTGTGAGGACATTTGGTCCCCCCAGTGTGATATATACATAACACCCCCCCCTCCCACACACACACACACACACACACACACACACACACACATGCACACAAATAGGCAGGGGCACCACTACAGATTTTGCGCCCCTTGAAAGAAAATCACACTGGCCCCCAACCCAGACCAATTCAATAATTTTCCAAATTTTTAAGGGCCGCTGTTGTTCCAGGGCCTCTGGAATTGTCATTACCCCGCCCCTTTTACGGTATCCCTGCATACAGGTATATTTACATGTAAGCTTCCAAGAAACACTTGCCAAGCACAGTACACTGCTGTGAGGAATTACCAGATAGTAGTTTTGCCTTAAATCTCAAGGCCATTATATGTGCCCTGTGATGGACTGGCATCCAGCCCGGAGTGTACATCAGCCTTACTGGCTCCCTGACCAGAACTAGTGCTCATAGCATGAATGGAATTCAAATATTTCAAAATTTAACTTTTCCATTTGAGGTGTCCATTTGCCCAACATTGTTCAGCAAAGTTGTATTTGACTGACGCTTATCTCTGACTAGCACAGCGCCGGTGCACAGTGCTTTCACTCACCACGCGATTTGATGTAGCAATCGTGACAGTTGAGGAGGCCGTTTCGAATCCTCACATCTGTACCTGTGCTGGTGTCCCCTAGCTGTCCCTTGCAGATCCCACACTGGAGCAGAGAGATCGAGTCAGCATTTCACACACCCTCAGTCTAGGAAATCTGGGAATTATTGTGCCTGGAACTTTTAAAACCTCTGCAACTAACAGATTCCCTAGTTCTGGTTCCTAACGAAGTGAGCAAATTTTACCGCCCTACACAGAACACTATGCTGAGGAGGTGAACTGGGAAACACTTCACTTAAAGCAATCATAATAATGCATTATAGACACCTTCATAATGCATTATAATGGTTGGTATAAGCATTAAGGAAGCTTTGTATTGCATTATGAAGGTATCCATAGTGCATTAGAGGTGAAAGCTTCATAGAGCGTTCATAATGGATAGTAAACATGGCCCTAATGTGTTATGCCTTTTTTTTATAAATATAGTCATGTTTATAATACATTATGAATGCATTATGATGCATTATGAAGATATCTATAAAGCATTACACATGACTGCTTCAAGTAAAGTGTTACCACGATTTGCTCAGTTGAGGGCCTCAGAATTTAGGTAGCTATACAGTAGCCTGTTTGTAGCAGGACTGAAGGCATATTTCTGCTTTCCTACATTAAAACAACGGTTGAAGGTTACATGTGGCTCATCATGCTTCTGAAGTAAGGAGGAACCTGTATTTGACATCTGTAATAGCATGTTTCTATAGAAATCAATAAGACCCAGCACCTTGCAGCAGGTGCCCTACAGATTACCAGAACGATGTTCTCCCCCACTGACCTTAAAGCACTGGATGTGGAAGTAGAGGCCAAGAGTCTCAATAATCATGGCAGCACCTTTGCCTAATGGGTGGGCACAACTGGAGCACAGCTTCTTCCCGCTCACCGACCTGTAGGGGGCGATAGAGTCCACACCCGACCTCCCGCGTGACACACTGGCAGCACGGAGTGGTGAAATGACACGCAGTACAGAGCTATGAAAAATGGGCCTCTTTTTCTTTTGTAATCGAGTGACATTATTAACACATCACATTTACACACATGTATCGTAACAAAATAATCTTTTGTTGGATAGAGGATCACAATGGATATGTGACTGACTCAGAATTGTCACTTAATGAGTCTCCATGGCTGATGGCCAATCCAGTTTGATCCAGCCAGATTCCCACCAGAAGACGGCATGTGAGGGTGGCTGTGGGGGGGGGGGGGGGGGGG
>JAODJW010000050.1:1450990-1462143 GCA_026777045.1 Hyperopisus bebe
GATGGCCAAAAGCCCTTGCCTTTGTCCCCCATCCATCCATGCCTTGTTGCCACACTTGCTAAGAATGAATGACGCAATTGGCACCACTGACCAACGTCAATGACCACGAGTCAACATCACTTCTTGGAAACATCTCCCTCCTTACTATCATGTGATCCAAGCTATCTACCATGAAACGTCTTTCCTCGAGTAGCATCTCCAAGCACCATTAGTCTTTATAACACTACTGACTTGCACACTGATGACCCTGAACAAATATCATAATGATTAGCGGCTCTTGAATGAATGAAGGGCTTTTGAAAAAAAACTGACTGCTTCTTTTGCAGACCACACCTCATATCAGGACATTGAAGAACTTGTGAATCTCATATGAACACAAATCAACATCGTGGGGGTTTAGGAGTTAAATGTGGCAGGAGCGGACAAGTGGTGCAGCACCTGGTCTCAACTGTCATCTTAAGGCGATCCCACTTCTCCAGGTCGGACTGCGTGATTGAGGCCTGGAAACAGCTCTGCGGGGTGTCCCTTTGGGAGAGGAGGCTGCTCTGGGCTCTCCTACGGGCCAGATCATCCTTCTGCACATTTGGTACCGCATGAGAACTGCCTCCATGCTCAGCTTCCTTCCTCTGCTCCTCCCACTCCTCCGGCACCAAGGAGCTCTCCTTACGGGCGACCATGCCAAATGACGAATCCTGGGAGGGGGCCTCAGTCTCGCTGCAGCAGAGGCCAGGAGATGACCCGTTACCGAGAGGCGACAAACCCCAGCACAGCAACAGAGTCGGCGAGTAACCACGACATGAAGAGACACCTTACAGGCCCATTGCTTGGTACTTACTAGCCGAGATAACCACAACACTGATATTAATTCTCCACGCAAAACTCCAAATATCGGTTACCGTTTTATGAAAAGCGTGCAATGAGAAAGAACAAAACAGCCCTCAGAGTTGGCGTCAGCTTTTGGGGACTCCTGAGTCACACATACTTGGGCTGACAGCCGTGATGCATTCGGGCCCAAATCTGCCCCCTCGCTCGGCTGGAATTTCAGCCCTGCTGGGTGGTATATGGAGGGACACACTGCAGAGCTGTCAGGCTACACAGTTAGGCACACTTAGAGTACTCTTTATCATGGGGGAATGTTGCGTCATCATATATTTAACCTGGATTGCAGTAGTCTATCATACAACTAAAGCATCTGTGTGGGTATCACAAGGATACAAGCATAGAGCAGTGGGGCCGTTTTGCTAGCTACAGTAGCACAGCCGCTGGGGTGCCTGCAGCAGTGGGGCAACTACGCCACCTACAGCAGTGGGGCAACTACGCCACCTACAGCAGTGGGGTCACTAGGCCACCTACAGCAGCGGGGCAACTACGCCACCTACAGCAGTGGGGCAACTACGCCACCTACAGCAGTGGGGCAACTACGCCACCTACAATAACACGGCCGCTACACCACCTACAGCAGCAGGGCCGCTACGTCACTTACACACAGCAGAGCCGCTACGCTACCTACAGCAGAAGATTCTGAGGGCAAACACACAAAGAGACGTGTAGGCACCTCTTCTCTACTGTCATCTTAAGGCGCTCCCATTTCTCCAGGTCGGACTGGGTGATGGAGGCCTGCATGAAGGCCGACAGGTTCTCCCTTTGGGGTGGGGGCCCGCTGTGCGCTCTCCTGCGGGCCAGATCGTCCCTCAGTGCATTAGGTAGGGCCTGGGGGCTGACTCCTTGCCCCTCCTGCTGCTGGGGCTGCACTGGGGGTATTTCTTTAGGGGCGATGGCGTTGGGCTCGAGCCTGGAGGAGGCCTCAGTCTCACTGTGGCACGGACAGGCATACACGTTGTCCGTAACATCAACGCCGCCCACCATGCGCACACACGCGACAAGTACCATGCACAACAAAAAAAACAAGACCACAGTGGTTGGAAATGGAAAAGGAGAAAGAAGAGGCAGAATGAATGAAAAGATATCAAAAGCAGGAAAGTCAACGGTAAAAGCATGTACATAGGAATGATGAAAGGAGATGGCACAGGTAGGAGTGTAGAAAAGGGGGGGCATATACGGCCCAGTATTTAATCTAGCTTCATTTGCCCCCCCCCCCCACTAAAAAGACAGTTGCCTTCACATTAGTAAGTTGCGCCCCCCTAGTTTCAAACTCTATCCTACGTTCTTGCGTTCAAGTTAGGCCAGGACATAAGCCCTTCCATGCTCTCGATCTTTCAAAACCGTCGTGACAAACCAACATGCCACCTCCACTGCCTTGCTGTCATCATTACAGGCAGCTCCGCCCCTGGTGCTATTAACAAACGCACCCTGGCCACCTCCTCGGTACACTCCTGGGGCTCCGTCCACCTGCCGTGAGCGCACCTGAGCTCCTGCTGCTGCTGCCTCTCTAGCGCCGCCTGCTGGGAGCTGCGCCGGATGCGCTCCCACCTCTCACGGTCCTGGCTGCTGCAGGCGGACGGGAGGAACTGCTGCTGCACGCGGGGGGTACCGCGGCTCATCTGCGCCCTCCTGGAGGCCAGGTCATCCTTCTCCACATCGGGCACCCGCCGCTCGGCCTCCTCTTCCTCGCCCGAGTCCGACTCGTGCTCCTGTTGCATCCTCGAGAAGTCGTTGTCCTTCCGCAGGATGATGTCAGGGGTGGAGCCCCTGGGAGCCTCTTTGTCAGAGAGCTTGGAGCTGAAGCATTGGAGGAATGATCCATTTAAGCTGGAGGGGTGGCCCTTCGGGCCCCATGCAGTTAGTCTCTGCACACCCAGGCCACGATCGGCGGCACGGCCACACCACACAACACTCTGGGACTCGCCTCCTCGTGCAATCGCGTGTCCACAAAGATTTAAGTCACCAAAGCGCCACCTAGATGGCAATGCAGAAATTCCTGCAAGCTCTTTCATCACAGCAGATCACGTTTTCCGACATCACATATGGTACCCGCAAGCCAGTTTTTAATTCTTTATTCCGTGTTATTGCACCGAATCGACGATTTCAAGCATGGAAGCGCTTTCAGTTGATTCTGATTATTATTGTTATTTCAGATTTCTGTTTTCCAGCAAAAGTGGATCAGCCTGATTATAGTCCGTCTCCTCGTCCGGGCATTGGCGGGCATGCACCGCACTGCAAAGCATGCCAGGGTTACACTTGCATGGCGGTCACGCCCGGCTGATCTGAAGCACTTCCGCGTTAGTGGTGTCAGCCTGCTCCACAGCACTCCAGACCCGGTGACGGTGACATCCCCTCGGCTGACCTGCTGTAACGAACGGTGGCGGGCAGCACCCGGATTCCAGCCTTCTCCAGCCGTTCCAGCTTCTTGATCTCCTTCTCGTCCTTGCCCTCCCACAGAGGCGGGGCCAGACAGGTCACCCCGCCCCCTGTGATGGTCTTCAGAGGAGCCCTAGTGCGATCCTCTCCTTCCTCTGGCTGTAACCCCTCTTCCTGTATGGTCTCTGGGTGGCTTTTACACAGCAGGACACACACACCGTGTCACACACTGAGTCACACACTGACCCAGCCACCCCCCCCCCCACCAAGCAGGTTTATAGGAGTTGAGGCCATTAGCGGGGGAGGGGGATAACAGATGCCCTTTTTGGGATACATCAACCTCAGACTGGCCAAGAATTAAAACGGGCTACTTGATGATCACAGCCAACCAATGAATCAGACTCTTTGCTTAGTGAAAAGCAAAATCAGTCTCTTACTCCAATTCTTACAGCTTTTCAGAAACCGGAGGGAAAAACTTGTATGTGAACCATATTCATAGAAGGGGAACGGTGATGAAACACCGCAGTGTCGACCTGTAGTTTCACATGTACGCACGACGAGCACAGAGCCGTGGAAAACAGGGAAGCTTGGAGGGCTTTGTGAACAACGGCATTCAACATACAAAGGCTCCAAATTTGGGAAGATCTGAATAGCTTTTTGGGTTCTTTTGAGGTTACTATATTTATGTTTCATCACAGCCAGGCAATGAGACCCAGACAGAAGAGAATCCAGAGGACAGCCGCCCATATGGCAGCCAGGAGACAACGTCAACCTGACAATACCTAATATATTTACGGCTGAAAATAAAGCGTATGTTTATTTTCATATACTGGTTTCCTTTGCTCTCAATTCCCCAGGAAACAGATGGTCACTACAATTAAGTTTCATCGGTTCTAGCTAGCGATGGCCAAATGAACCTTCATGTACCATTTGCTGTGTTGCTTTCACCCCACTAGATGGTGCTCTTGGTTTGCATTGGGGCATGTATTGAGCCCATTTTTTTGAAGCGAGAGCACCATCTAGTGGGGTCCAAAAATACAGCAAATGGTTCATTACACGTCGTTGGGCCATGACTAGTTCTAGCTTATAGCTTAAATTGTTGTGCAGCTCCTTCTCCCGTACTACTTATACCTGTACCTGGGGATTCACTGGAAGTGCAGTGCAGTCTGGCTGCACTTAAGCCCAGTTGACACTTTGACAGCATGTATATTTACAATGTGCTATTTGCCTCACTCGGACCAAAGCATCTGCTATAGTACATATGTAAATGGGAAGGTGGGGCAGAAAGGTCCTTATTAAAGAGTCCAGATGCCTTGTCAACATGCTGCATGTGGACGTGGTATAGCAGAGGAAGACCTCGGCTATCACCAGTAATTGCACTACGTTTCACTGGGTCCTTGCCTCTGGTGTCAAAATGTGCTGGAACCAAAAGCAGCTTGACCCATTTTGGACGCATGAAACCACTGAGCCATAATATTGTTTAATTGCTGTGTTCATCGTTCTGGATTAATGAAGACATTACAGGAGAACAAGGAGTCCCACGGAACGACACAATCAGAGCTTGTTATCATCCTGGGCCTGTGTCTGCCCAGCATGAAGTCCGTTTTTAAGGGCAGAATCCATCTGGTGGCTAGCCTTAAGCAGAACTAGGCCTACACAGGGCTGCGCTTAGGACATAACCTATCAGGGGTAGATTTCTAAGAGGCGGAGCCAATAAAACAGCCTATCAGGAACAGATCCTATAAGAGGCGGGACCTATGACAACCAATCTGACAAATGGCAGCAGAGTACAGACCAATGACAGCAGAGGCTATGGGGGTGGAGCTCCCTACCTGAAGGGCCTCTCTCCTCCAATGGGAGAGGTGGCCGTGCTCCAGCTCTTGCGGCTATCCTCACGTTCCGCCCTTTTCTTGCGCAGGGAGGCGGGAACGTAGGCACTCTGGTTGCTCTTGTTGGGCAGGTACTGGTTGAAGGGCATCATGGTGCGGGGCTCGTTATAGGACGTACGCCGCGCCAGCATGTCGTCCTTGCGCACGTCCGGCAGCTTCCTGTGGGGGGCGTCAGTCTCCGAGTCGCTGCCGCGGCCTGTGAGAAAGCGAGAGGGGGAAAGCGAGTGACTGAGAGCCTGCAAAGATAGAACACTTCCTGAGTGGTTTATCCTGTCTGCTTGTATTTTTAAACCAAACACTTTCAATGCTCTTCCACATGCGCTCAATTGGGTTTAGCTTAAAAATATCTTAATGGGCCAAAGGAGGTGAAAAGTCAAAACATTTATAAACACTGACAGTATTCAGAGGTTGGATAATGTCTGCAAGTAGTAAGTGTTTATCCTTGGCTAAATGCTAAGCGTTTTACCTGGGGGAGAGCCAGTAGCATCAGAGCTGTGTGTCAGTTTAGACTGAATGCCGGGGCCCTGCAATTTAACCACCCCCCCCCATCACCCAAAAGTGCTAGCATGCTCAGAATCCAAATGGTTTTAATTTCCAGATTTCCAAGGGGTCCGCTCGATAGAACGAGCCCAGAAACTGTTCGTATTCAATTACATGGCGATTTAGAGTCACCTGGCTTACAGTCTCTGCCCCCACGGCGTGAATTCCTTCCTAACATGTTCCCCAGATGTGTGGGATCATCTCCAGGACCAACAGACGCGTGTTTCAGTGTGTGCGCCCATGTCACGGAGAACATAAGGTCAGACGTACATCACTCAGCGGTCTCCCCTGACACTGGCTGCCGTTGCTGCATTGTTTTGCCCCAGACTTGGCACGACACTCACTTCTCAGCTCAAACCGGTCATTGGCGGCATCCGCACCACCCCCCGGGAATGGGCGAGGAGACCGACTGATCCGTTTCGGCTGAAAGCGCTGCGCCGCACCCGACCGACCACAAGCTGCAGTACTTGACTTGGCCACAAGAGGGAGTAAAGCTGTGTTTTGCAGCTCAGCATGGCTCCCGCCTCTGGCATATGTAGGTGACTGTATACGAGAGCGTACACGTAATCTGGGTTTCATTTGCAGGCTTATGTCCGGAGGAAAAGAAATGGGCTACGCTTCAGAGATTAGCCTTAGGCTAACAGAAGGACTTTGAGTTGTCACTGTTAGCTGAGTGGGGTCAAAGGTCAATTACACACACAAGCACACTCTCATAGCCACCCAGCAGCGCAGCTTCCACTTAATGCTGGTGCAAAGGATGTGGGTTTGAATCCCAGGGACCGCACACGTGCGTGGACCTACCACTGAAGACACCAAGGTCATGTCCTAAGTATGTATCCTACAACTCCAAAAAACATGATCCATTACAAGGCACACCTAGGATGGGCTAACACTTTAGACCTTGGTCATGTAAAAGTCCTGGCTACGGCCCTGAGCACACAAACTACAACCTACCCTCTACTGAAAGTTGGTTTGGATAAAAGCATCAGATGCAAAAGTAATGTAGAAACTTCCTCCTACCCTCCTGTAATGGCCCCTATCACACCTGACTGACTGGACCCCTATCCTGACGGTCCTATTTCGGACGGACCGTGAAGCGTTGAGCAACAGCCCGCGTTGAGTCACTGAACACTGACAGCAAGATGTCCCTGCTTCTGGTGCAGCATTTCTGACTCAGGCGTTAAGTTGGCATGGGGCCGCTGTGCGCGGGAGCACCTGACCGTCTACTGACCTACGGTGGCATCAGGCCGAAAGGAAAGCCGGTACAGAGGGAGACTGAAGATCACGGACCCACTAGCTTTTGGACCGTCATTAAGAAGGCAGTGATGAATGATCACAAGGAAAAAAAAAAACAAATAATTCAATGCAAACCAATAAAACTTTATCAAAAAATGCCTGAATTACAACCACTTTTAAAAAAAAAAACAAATTTATATCTGAGTTTTTCAAAAACCAATGCGAGGAGTAGACATGACTTCATGCCTTTCCCCTATTCAGATGAATTCTGCGGATCCTGCAGAAAAGCATCCAGGGATTTTACCGGGTCTCTCGGATTGCGCCTGTGCTCCAGGTGGATGCGGTCACAGGCATTTCTGCTGCCGCAGAACAATCGCCCCGTTTCCCTCTCGAGGTCGGCTGCTTCCTCCGAGGCTCCGATAAGGAGCAAACAGGATACCGACCTCGGCCGAACCCGGGAGGAATTCCTCACAGATCCGTGAGGGGTGTGCTTTTTTGCCACAAGTAAATAAATATTTAGCCGGACAGCGACGGCATCGGAATCTGGGACGGGACAGAGTTATAGATGCGGAATGCTTTCAAGTCCTGCCAAGTGATCCTGGTGCTCTGAGTAAATATTTCTCCCAGTATTTATTTGTCGGCCTGCCCCAAATTAGCCGTGTGACGCCCCTGCTCCCCACTGACCCCCAGTCCTCACCTTTCCCATTCCCAGCTTCTTTTGCTCCTGCTACGTCTGTGACCTGCTCTGATAACAGCTGCTGTGAGTCACACGGCAAAGAAGGCCGCGAGCGCTCAACGTCGGCCTTGCCGGGCCATTCCCCGCCGGCCCCCCATACCACAGGGACGTGCCCTTCGTGAAACGTGCTCAGTGCTGCCCCTTATTGACAGGAAGTGGGATTTTTCTCACGACTGTAAGCAGGAGTTGCTGGGTGTCGAATACAAGGATTTTCTTTTAGGTATCTGAAATAGGTAAGTTATGAGTAATACCAGCAGTCAATCCTCAGTGCCTTTCCCCTTCCTGATGGCATGGCAGCCTCGTGCCAAGCCTTTATTGTTGAACAGAACCAATTCTGCGCAGGCAGAGACACGGACACCCGTCAGACTGAGGCCCAGCTGGCTGCAGCCGCTGCATTCCTGTGGCATCAAGGATGAAGGTTTTGGTTCTGGTAAAGCTGGAGATGATCCTTGACTGAGCTTTTCCTTCAGGGCGTCTAGCATGTAAAAGATCCCACTGATATATTTAAGTACAATGACAAGTCTGTTGTGTGGCAAGAAAGGATTAAAACACCCTAATTCTAAAAACGGCATCACAGACAGCAGTGTTATTGGGGGTGTCTGGGGACAGCCGAGCATTCTCCTCCCAGGGACATGCAGAAATCGCAGTGAACACCCCAACTCCCAGTTCTGCGGCGGCGACAGATTCCAGCGACCAACAGCGGGGCAGTGGACCAAACGTGACTCTGCTTCCACAGCAAGCACAGAAGCTGGCATTTGACACCACATTTTCCGTTTTACATTTAATTCATGTAACGGACATTTTTTTAAAGAAAGAAGCAGAGTCAGACAGTGCCTGGAGCAACTGGGGGTTAAGGGCCTTGCTCAAGGGCCCAACAGTGAAATCACTCTGCTGACTTTGGGATTTGAACCAACAACCTTCTGATCTCTCTCACAGCTGAGCCACAAACCCCCTCCCCTCACCAAATCTGTCCCCTTCACAGCGTGCAGGAGTTAGTCGGACATCCTTCCTCACTCCACTCCTCACCAAATGTACACCCCAGCAGCCCGACTATTTACAGCTGCCCCACCCTCCCATCTTTGGCCCAGGTTGAGACTAAACCACCGCTTATCCCGTCAGGCAACAGGAGGAGAAGGAGCATCACTCACCATCGCTGCTCCCACGGATCACCACGTCAGGGGAGGGTGTCTGCTGCGAGCGCGAGCCGAAGGAGTCCAGGCTGTCGAAGGAGTCGTCGCGGCCGTGCCGCGGGGGCGACAAGGAGTCACTGCGCTCCGAGTCCCAGCAGTCGATGTAGCCGCTGTCCCGGACGCTCCTCTTAGGGCTCTCCATGTCCTCAGCCTCCTGGTACACGGCAACACACAAAGAAAAGAGGAGTTCCCCGTGTTTACCCATCCGCAACACAGGAGCCTTCCGGAAAGACCCGCACTCCCGCGGAAAGGCGAGCAAAGACAGCGGTACCTGTCGCGTGCTCACGGTACTCCTCTCAAAGGGGGCAGCAGAGCTCCGAACAGACCGCCCCCCCAGGCTGGTGGAACACTTTAATTTAAGATCATCTTAAGCAGCGGACTCAGCCCCGGTAATAAAACTCTCTCAGTCTTGGCAGCTTGCCCCCCCCCCTTTCTCCCTTCCCCTTAGATTCTCTCTCCTCCACTTCTCCTAGAAACGGCCTCTGTTTTCTTTTGTCTTGTTATGAAGCTTGTATAGGGTGGAGGTGCTCCCCCTCCCCCCATGAGAGCCTTTCCTGTCACTAAGAGGAAGTTCCTGGTCCAAGTGCACCCACCACCCCATGCTTTTGTGCCAAGTCTTGGACGAGGGGGGACATGGAAGTATTTGTGGTCAGCCCACAGCTCTGAGCTTCAGGAACAAAGACCGTCTTTGACAGGGCTCCATCATCAGGCAAATTCCTCCAGGGCTCAAACCAGCTCTCCACAAACCCCCCACTGAAAGCCAACCTTCACTCAAAGGTCACCGTCAACTACCCCCCCCCCCCCCTCCCCCTGGACCCCCCAGGCTAGACACACGGCACCAGTCAGAGGCCAGCGGCCTGACAGCCTGACGGACGCCACATGGCACAGGGTGCGTGCTGGAGATGTTTCCTACCGTTTTCACACGTTTCTGTACCAGAACGCATTCCGCCAAAGTAGGACTGAAGAGGAACTCCCATTCGAAACACGCAGCGGTAACCTTAAAGCTTCCAAAGCTCGGGAATTCCCAGGAGGTCGAGAACGCCAGGCATTCCCCGGGATTACGACACGTCTTTTCCACGAACGTCACTCATGCCGTCGCCCTCCGATGATAACGGAGTATGTTCACTTTTTAACAATTGTGACATTTTCTATAGCTCGAATACGCCCATTCCCCTCTGTCTACTGACAATGTTTGACAACTAACTGACCAATGGAAAGATGTTTTATGAAGTCATCTGTTTAACTAGGATTTCTGCTCGCGCTAGTTAACATTTATATTCATGATGTTTAACGATTCATATATTTTGGAGTATTTTATATTGCTTATTTTAACTATTTAACATAGATAACTACAAAACAAACATCGGTGTTAATTGTGAATATAAAACAACATTAGTTTGTATCTTAACATTGACATATTTGTCTCGTTGACAACAATCCACATACTGTAAATCCATTTAAAACATTCAGCCGTTCGCTGAGAGCTGAGTAAAGATAGGTTTCTATTTTTAGTGCTTGGGGTGTCTCATTATGTTGTTTTAGATATATTTCATAAAGGTCTGAGAAAATGTATTTTTTTCCACGCTCCTGAAATACTGCATTTTTGGAGATACACAGCAATGAAATACGGACTAATGAACGGGCAAAACTGGGTCAAGCATCAGCACCCGTCCAATCACAGGTACTCTGAGATCAACAGAGGATTCCGTTCGATTGCTTAGCTTGAAGCCTCTTGTCTTTGGCCCCATAGAATTTTTTCAACTGGGACCCAAATCAAGCTTTCAGGATCAGGATCTTTCAGTAACTGATAGAGCATCATGCTGTAGTCAGTGTTCGGAAGTTCAGGTCCAGAAACTACTAATTCCAGATCAAGATTTTGTTTCCACCAACCAGATGAGTACTCTGTGACTGTGACTCTTTATGCTCAACTGGTTGGTAGAAACAAAATCTTGGTCTGGATTTGTACTTTGTGGACCTAAAATGCCCGACACTGGCCGTGGTTAATCACATCCTGCTTCAGCTGTACATTTCAGTAAAACATATATAAATACATCCAGGAAAACACTTAAAACACTGCAATCTGCCTTCTTAGATGATTAATACCAGAATATTGCAATGACAACAAACCAATGACAATAAAAATCGGGTCTGTGCTACAGATTTATAATAAAATAGAGCATATGATTTCTTATGTTTTAATACTCGTAGCCATAAGTGGAAATTAGCAGGAGAACATTTTAAAATGAATTTGAGGAAGCACTTCTTTACACAGCGTGTAGTTAGAGTATGGAATAGTCTTCCTGC
>JAODJW010000050.1:1510524-1521566 GCA_026777045.1 Hyperopisus bebe
CCACCCCCCCCCGCCATGACTCCGCCGTCTGGGTGCAGCGGCCAGCGCCCTACCTGTTGTGTTAACGGGAAGAGCAGCATTACCGCGCAGGCCGGCGTGGGTACCGAGGATAGGGAGTCATCTTCCAGCCCCAGGACGTCAACGAAACGCCAGCTGGCACCGACGCCCAGCTTACCGAACACCTGCAATCGGAAGGGGGGGCGATGCGTTAAGACAGTAGCGCAAAATAACAAAAGCCTGCAAAAATGCACAAATTACAAGATCGCAAATCCTTAGGTGGGATGAGTCGCTAGCTTGCACGCATCGGCCTACGGCAATTCTAAATGCACAGATAACACTTATTCTGGAGTTAACCAAGTAGCCACGTCATTAATGTCCAGGTTAATTAGAGGTTTTTCCGAGTAGTTATGGAGGACCACGCCCTTGGATCACAGGTTACGCCGGACATCATTAGAAGCGCGCAGTAGCGGCGTTCTCCTTATACCGCCCCTGATCGGAGGTGACTCAGCAGCTACGTACTTTGTTCAGCATCTGAAAAAAAAGAAAAGTCAATCAAAATAAACATGCTTTTTTTAAAAACAACATGCAACGAATAACAATATCTGAGCCCAATTCGGTTGCTTTGTTGAGTCAAAGTCAGCGCGCCGCACCTCCGGGTTAATTTCCATGGGCTTCCACGCCATTGCTAACGGTGCAGGTTTGGACGCTGATTTAATGTTACACAGCCGCTTTTAGGCTCTTCTGCCGCCTTTACAAGCACCTGAACGAGCACTTTGAGATGCACGGGTCCAGCGAGCAAGCTGTTAATATACCAGCGGTCACATTCCATTCGTGCAGGAAAGAGGGGGACCCAAAGCAAAAAGTCATCATTTGGACTCACTGCGGCTGTCTAATGTGCATTTACAATATGCTGTTATTGTAGGCGGCAGAGTAACACGCGATATTATGTTTTGCTGTCAGTATCCCGAAATACTCAGAAAAATAATTATTTTGTGTATCCAAATAATCGCACAGTCCATTGTCGTATGATTCTCATGGAAGTTGCTGGCAACTACTCGAATCGCGGAGGAAAATTGGCGATAGGAGAACACTTTGATTAATGAAATAAAAGTATTGGTGTTTGATTAATATATTGTTTTAAGAAAATGTCCCAGCGATGCAATATTTTTGTAACAATAAGAGGGGTGTCAGGTAGTGATACTGAAACGCTGCGATTTACACGATTTATAAAATGCACTGATGAAGCAGACAGACTGGTTTTACGTAACTGTAATACATGTCACAGCAAACTACCAAATACTTGACAGGGAGAGACCATCAGATACATTTTCCATGGTACGATACTTTCTATTGCACGAGAGAAAACTTATGATGCGTGGGGCTAATGCAACAATCTCTTCAACACACACACACACACACACACACACACACACACACACATATATATTTATTTATTTTTCTGTATATTGTGGAGCGGCACTGAAGTGTGATGAAGGCGCGACGCAGCGTGACTCCACATTTCACCACTGTCCATAACCCACGCTGCCACGGCTGCTATTGCTGGGTGCTTAACTTGAACTTATTTCACACCCTAGATCGGTAGTTAACGAGATGAATGGTCCAATTTATTGCGTGATGGTTAATCACCATCACTGCTATACAGCCTAATCTGTTTATAATAGTCATTAACAACAACTTACTGCAGTGATATTGGCTAATGTTAACGCTTCCTTTAATCATCCTTATTGACGATGCTACGCATGTGCCAAATACTCGATAAATGAAATGTCTGTTTTCGTTGTATTTATAAACAAAGGTGTCGCATAGACAACTGACACACGAATCTACTGCAATTCCTTATTCAATGGTCTGCTACCGAATGAAACAGTTAATATTTTAAACTAAAACTTGAGATTTCTTTAGTGGCACGACGCTATGTCACACATGCGGGTTTACTTGTGTTGGCCTGTAGCTATATCAGTTATAAAAGGGCGTACGTCTCACATAAATACTAACTTAACTCGGTATTAACCCGGTGCTTAATGTGTTCTGCGGCAGCCAGACCGAGCATTATTTGTAAAGAAATGTGCAGACTTTACATTACCTTCCTTCTAAATAATGTTTTTTTTCTGTATTCACATTCCTTTCCATTATATAATGGTAGATTCGGGTTACTAAACCTGGTTATCTTAAATACATTACACTTATACCTTGTTAACTCCTTGACTCCATGTTTGAAATGTGCTATATTTACCTCACTTGTACACCGTGAACTTGCTTTGGACAAAAGCGACCGCTAAATATATAAATTGCAATGGTGTTAGAGTGTACATTTGCAAAATTAAGGCTACCAGTACAAATTAAGGTAGCTGTCAAACAAAGAACAAGAAGTATCTGCCATAAATATCAGGCTTCAAAACGGTTTTCATATTTTTTACTGAGAAAAGATTATAAGATAAATAAATGGCACAATTTATATTTCGCTTTATATATCGTGCGTGTTTCTAAACTTAGGTTTGGTGTTTGATAAACTACATTTCCTCATCTGTTTTCATCTGAACCTATTGCTAAACTCCACTGCTATTTTCTAAAACTTGAAACAACAGCGTTTGGGAAACATCACGTGATCCACCTCAAACATGCCTTGTGTCTAACAACCCAGGGTGCTGTTGTTTGTACAATCACTAGGTGTCACTGTTGAGTAGTAGTTTTGAATAGCCAGGGATATGCAAATCACGGTCTTCAACGTTTGAGCCCTGCTGATTTGCCAGCCTTTCTTTACCTGTGAGCCAGGAGTGATCCGTGGATCTTGGAAGTCGGGGAAAAGTAACTACACTCTGAAAAAAGATTAAAATTTCATGCCTTTGCTTGTCACTGAGGCTGTACCTTTTAATATACAGAAATGGACCCTAAGGAACATATCCGTACCATTGATGGTACATTAATGCTGTTTGTACCTTTGGGATGCTAATCAGAGTCCACTTCTGTACCTTACAAGGTACAATCACAAGGGTACAGCCCCAGTGACAAGCAAAAGGTAGACATTTTTACCCTTTTTTTTCTGAAAGTGTAGAATTTCAGATATTCACTGGATTTGTACTCACGTCTGGATAGTTCGTGATTCAAGTCTCCCAGTGACAGAGTAAAAGTATCAGCCTTGGGCCCTTGAGCAAGGCCCTTAATCTCAACGACTCCTGGGGTGCTCCTGACTGTTCTTCACATGGATGTTTGTTTCGGAGTAAATGTGAGTAAATGAATGTTCTTCCCAAAGGGTATGGAATCAAGCGCATTGGGAACCCATGCTGGTCATCCTGATCAGAGTCAGGGTCCCCGGGAACGGGAGGGGGAGCAGATCTGCCCCGAACTGATGAGTTTGCATAACAGTTTTCGCACCAAACCATTACTGGCATATTCTGACCTTCCATTCTGTGATTGGTTAAATGTTGCATCATTACAGAGTTCAGGACAGTCATGTACATTTCTACAGCAGTATCAGAAATAAATTTTCCTCTTATGCAACAATTCAGTGTCGATCATACAGTTCTCATCACTTTTCAGTGTTTTAGGTAAATGTGTTACACTGGCACCTAAAGTTATTAGCATGAATAAAAGTGCTTACATGTCTGCTGTACACTACAGCTAGGTATTATATAAACTCTGCATTTAAGATTCAGTATGTTTTGGTTGAAGCCCAAGGAATTGACTGCTTACATAGACCAAGAATTCTAAATCCAGTCGGGCAACAAATCTTAATCTTAAGATAGCAATCACTAAGCCATCTTTTAAATGGACACGCACCTGCTGAACACTATGGTGAAAATACGGCGTTCTTGTGCACTGCTGTACTTCCAAAACCCAACAGCAGGTGACGCAAGTGCATATTCGAAGCTGTACAGAAGCAAGCCTACCTCCCGTGTGCCATTTTCCTTGTAAAAACAAACAAGTCACTTCCGATTGGGCATCTTAGGTAAATCTCTGCTGTTACAAATTCTTTACTGAATTCTTAATAGACTTTAATCCAAAACAAGATCATGTAATAAAACCACCAGGGAGAAAGAACACAGATCAAGCAGCAGCTGTAGTTATATACATACATTATTAATATGAAATCAATTGGTTTTTATTAAAATCCCTATCATGCTTCCTTATTATTCTTTTGCAGTTTGACTGTATGTTTTCTGCGGAGCTCTATAATATATTCTACCTTATTGCGCTCTTACTCTATTTATCAATACAGACTCATTTTTAAGTAAGGTGTTTTTTTTGTACATCTGTTATCTCTCTGTAAGTATGGACATCTCACTGCATAAACACAGGGCCGGCTGATAGAATATAATGTGCAAATTAAACTGTATCATATGACTGCTTTAATTTGAGTGAGGGTGTGTAGATGTCAGTTACTAATGCTGGGTTATTATAGGACCCCACCGTTGGCCTCGTATCTCTACTTACAGATACTTTATTGTTAATCCAACGTACATAGCAGGTTGCACAACTGTCAAGGACAACTATAAATTTGTCAGTGAAACAGAAATTCCTCTGTTCTTGTTTGTGCTGTGAGGCCTTGTGTGGAACACAAGAGCATCTGCCGACTACAGAGGTGGGTAGTTCAGGTCCAGAAAGTAAAAATCCAGACCAAGATTCTGTTTCAACCAATCAGTTGAGTACTCTGTGTCTGTGACTCTTTATACTCAACTGGTTGGTTCAAACAAAACCTTGATCTGGATTTTTACTTTCTGGATCTGAACTATCCATCTCTGGCTGACTATAAGGCTCACTCCAAGTCTCCCGCCTGCTCCTGATCAGCGAGTTCAGTGTACTTTCCACTGACTGTTCCCTGTCTCCTAATGATGCCCCAGGATACTTCTGAGAATCAAACCACTGTTGTTATGGGGAGGTAGAACAAGCTGCTCCCACAGGCCAAATACCCCAGATAGAATGTTCCACTAACCACCTGCCCAAATCTCAAACCCTCCGTGACAGGGTAAAAGGCACTGAGAGTGGAGGCAAGATTTATACCCCCGACCTTGTAGATGTGTGGTCGTCACGCCACCCGCAGCTATATAAATACTGCCTATGCATATTCCTCACATAAATCCAGAGCTGGACTTCACCAGTGCCTCAGGCTACTTTATGCAAGTCTCTGAGATATTTCCCCCTGTAGAGCAGCAGCGCGGTGAAACCTTGGGTTGTCTGGCCGCTATTTGCCGACATAACTTACCCAAAGTCACATGACTGTCCCGGTACTGAAAGCTGCTTCCCTTATCTCTGTCCGGTCACCTGTGTCTGGCTGGCGCGATTCACTTCGTACCGAACGCAGCCCGGCCGTAATCTTTCAGTCGATTTTCGCTCATGTAGCTGTACAGCTGCACCAGCATAACATTTCCAGTGACAGAAGGACCTTCCGTGGGGTTTCAGGGAATGTCGAGAGAAATTAAAAATTGTGCTCCACGTGGGTAGAAGCAATGGAGACCCTGAATCGCGGGATTTACAGTCGTCTGCATGCCATCAGGCATGCAACAGCACAATAACAATACAAATGCACAGCCAAGTGAAGCTAAAAGAATGTCACATTTTCTCATGTATAGACAGCATGAAAAACAACAGATTCAAACGTCGCTGCATTGTGATCCACCAGAAAATAAATGAAATTCAAAATACAATATACCCTTCTATTTAATTTTGATAAATATTTGATCAAAATAAAGTTTATGTGTCAATTTGAGACCCTCTATAGGACAAGCGGGTACAGAAAATGGTTGAATGGATGGCATATCCTTGCAATGTTGTTTGAGAACACAAATAATGCCCTTTTCCCATTTACAACAAGAACTTTGTACAACTTTAATGACCTGAAATGTAGTGAGGTGAGAAACAAACCGAAATTTGTTTTTTAAGCAAATAAAACACAAAAATCCGAGTGACGTATTTTTTAGGCGTTCGTGCATCGTATGATTTGTCTCTGTAATGTTTCATAAGCCTGAATTCATCAGGAGCAGAGGCATATCCGCAGTGACCCAGTTGAGGCGCCCGAATCCGGGGAAGTGTTTCCTGTAGCTGGCGTTCTGATTGGAGCGTTCAGTTCCGGAGCTCGTACAGGGGGGGTGGCGTTCACATCTGGGGGAGGGAGACGGAGAGCAAGCAGACGGAGCGGCGCATGGTGAAGCCCGCACGGGAGGTGAGTGACACGGTGTCCCGGCGACGCTGCGCTCCCGGAGAGGTTCGGTTTCGGGTTCAGGTTCGGCTGCGCTGGGTCCGCTTTATGCATATTTGGGCGCAATTGCCCATGATTTGCGATGTTTTACAATATTTTTTATTATGTGCGGTATATAGCGGAGGAGCTCGAGGAGGTTGCGGAGTACGGAGCCTCTCTGTCCCGTTTTCTCTAAACAGCAGCGACCGAATTCGTGCCGTACGGACTGAGATGGGGAATAATCGGCGGCCGATGCGCATGAACCGTGGCCGGTGCGCAGCGCTTCGTAAACGGCAGGCAGCGTCTGCGGGTCACCTTAACCTGGGGCAGTGAGCTTATCCGGGGGGGAGGGTGCCAGGGACACCGCATCGTTGCCCCTTAAATGTGAAATATGCAGGGTGTTTTGCGGGCCGTACTAGCGGGTCGCTGACAGACTGGGGAGATACGTGTTGGTGGCCGAAAGGTGCGATTTTTGCGGGGGGAGCAGCCCAGTCCGCTGCCATTGCGGAGAGGCGCTGCAGTGGTGCGGGAAGCCTCGGTGCGCTGCGACACCCGCGTTTCGCATCGCCCCAGGCCTGCAAAATATTACCTTAAAAATAAATTCAAATGCTAATAGTCAGTGGGGCGCCCTAGGCGAGCATCACCGCCGGCGCCCGCCGTCATTGGCAAAGTGAGTTTCTCTGGCAAGTCGGCGCCCCTCAGAAGTTTGCGCCCTAGGCGACAGCCTGTGTCGCCTATAGGATTGACCTACCCTGCTAATAGTGATTTTTAGGTGCTCTGTCAACAAAGGAGTGGCTTTTACTGAAACGTCCCCAGTGCGGTGTGGTGCTTGTCACTTGGAGGTGAATGTTTTCTTCTTTCTCTCTCGTTTTGTTGTGTGTGATGACTTAAGATTCCGAATGCCCTCAGTCCTCTTGTTAGTGTGTTAATGTGTGTAAAACTGTGTAAATAAGCTCATGCTACACTTCGTAGCTACGCATTCGGGTTTGGATGGTTTCACCCTATTCCAAGGCGTTATAATGGCCCATCATCTTAGAAGAATGGTTCATTTTTATAACTACTAAAGTCGAACATTCTGATTATTTCACTGTCGTTGACGGCAATTATTATTTTTTGTTTATTACCAGCAGTATTCTGTTCGGTGTGTTACTTTTTGTCTGTGGTCAGACGGTTTTCATTTGCCTGGATGATGAATTAGTGGGTCAGACAATGGAGTCTTACAGGACCGCAGGGCCTGGCTCTGTAGTGCCCTATAATTAAAATTCTGACTTATAATTAATGACTCATTGTGACTGCACCATGATAAGCAATCTGATGGATCTTCAGGCTAGATTGTCTCGCATATGAAAACTGCAGAATCAGAATAAATTTTTTTTTTTTTTTTTTGGGGGGGGGGGGTCTTCTTAAATAGAAAAATGCAAAATATCCTTGGGATTGACAGATCGGTGATGTCCAAAGAGGGACAGCTCATCTTACTTTTTTCTGTGGGTTCGAAACTATTGCCGTAGAAAGATTATAGGTCCTAAACCTATTCTGGGTAAGTGGAATATTTGCAATTCTCCAGTAAGTAGTGCAGTAACTTATTAAATAAGTTAATAATGTATTGAGGTATGCGAGAGATTTTTGTAAACACTTGGTACGTACCTGCAATAGGCCCTGAATAAATGTGGGGTCGCTGGCCTTAATGACGCAGCATCTGGCTAACCCTGTGCTTTGCAATCGTGCTGTGTCTTTGCCGGATTGTGCTGTGTCTTTGCCGGACCGTCTCGCTGCCTGCAGGGAGAGGGTGTGGGTTAGTGGCTGTCTGTGCTTCTGGGGCTCCAGCTGCAGCAATTAGCAGGCGACGGAGCGCCGGACTCGGGACGGCCTGGCCCGTACGTCCAGGTGCACGGTCACCCCAGGGGCTACGGGGCAGAACCACATGTGCGGGCAGAACCGGAAATCGCTTAGACGTGAAAGGTCCCTGGGAAGAAAAGCTCTTTTTTTTCCGGTCCCTTATCAGTCGGTTGCTAACGCCTTACTGGTGCTGGGATTCAAGGGGTGGGGGGGCCTTTTAACTCTCCACCCCCCCCCCCCCCCCCCCCAAAGCTGAAACAAGCAAAACAATGGCTTCCATTGTAAAAGCTACTGTAATAATCCTTACGTTGTTGTTCTGTAGCTTTCGGAAGGTTCTCCCTCCACGTGAAGCGCATGTCGTCATGTGGAAACATTTCGGTGTGATTTGCTAGGCAGCTGGTTCTCTCCGTGCGTCTGTTCATAGACGCGCTGCAGGAAAACCTATTTGGACTGAACCCTGGAGACGTGCTGGGCTTATTCTCTGAAGCTGGGGTTGGGGTTACAGATGAACCAGGGCGGCAAAGGTGGATCTCTTCTTCCCCTGCGAGGGGGTCGGGTTCTGGATCGCTTTGGCAGCTGAAATGGGCTTAAGCGGGCTTGACCCCCGAGTCTCTGCCCATCCCCGTGCGGCAGAGCTGGAGGTGAGGTGGCTGCGGAGACGGTTCTGCGGGTCCGGAACCAGGCAGCGTTCTCATGGCTGCAGGTCAGGACAGTAAAAGAAAGGAAGGTAGAACCACAGCAGAGCAGCGCTGGCTGACACATTTAGAAAGAAATGACGTCATTCATAAGAGGCTGCCTTTCTTCATAGCGCATTCCAGCGGCTTGAAGCAGATCAGTTGCCGGAGGCATGTTGGTGCATGGGGGGGCGGAGGTGGGGTTAGGTGGGGGGCGGTGTTGTGGCCTCACACCTTTATTTTTATAGAGTAGAATCACAACTCTGCTATGCACCCGTGCATCCGCATATTCTCACACTTTGGTGAATCGATGTCTCTAAATCCCCTGTGTGAGCGCGTGTCCTGTGAAGGACTGGCATTTCGTCCACGGTGTCCCCTGCCCTGTACCGGATTTGCGGTTATGAAATACAGAAGGACCAATCGGCAGGCTCCTTGCATTCAAGTGTTAATGATATGCGCTGATGAGTCTTGGACTTTAAATCCCTTTAAATACCCAGAAGGGAGCGTCACCTAGCAACGGAATCAAACAATTCAGTGACCAGAAAAGCTAAGCTTTCATTTCCCCCAATTGCCCCTCGGTTCCTGTGCATCTGACCTTTCCTGTCTGCTCCTCAGTGGTACAATGATGTGTGGATTGTTACCCCAGTACCGACTATCATGACACATTTGCCCAGGACGAGGTCAAAGTCAGGACCCCTTTTTTTTCAGTGGTGGGTGTGAAAGAGATGTATCACGCCGTTTGTGGTGCTGGTGGGCACGTGCATACCAGGCAAAACCACTAGCGCAGAGTTAGAAAAGATCTCCATTGTCTTCCTACGCCTGCCATCGTGTCACTGTGTTGTGGGTGGAGTTGCAAGTCCTTTTCTACATGACTCTTATGTATATCTAGGTTGCCAATAGTCTGTGCGGATTGATGCTGAAATGCAGCACTGGATGAAATGCATACCCACACTAGAGAAGCAACGTACTAATTAAACTGCCAGGAAGTGAGCCTCAAACCCAAATTTATTGATGGCCGGCAGTCTCGTTAGGTTCTGTGTCGAATGTGTGCCGCATCGATTTGTTTTAAGGTTATTTTTCTTGCTATGGTTCAGGTAATTTGAGACAAAGCTGCAGTTTTTTTCATTTCCAAGGGTTACCAGGGCGGGTAATCAGCATTAAGGCGACACTACGATTGTGTGCTTGTCTCAGCCGCTAGGGTTACAGTAAATACCAGATAATAGCGGCTGGAGCTGGGCACGATGGTGAAATCCAAAACGCACCTGCGGTTCGGTCTGCGATCGCTTCCCGTCAGGAGGAATCTGCGTGTCGTGTGCAGGGCAATCCTGAGCGATGCTGGCGGCCAGGACCTTGGAGAAGACAGCCGTCGTGCCGGAGCCGCGAAGGCTGGCTATAGGGGTGTGACTACAGCAATTACTGCTTTCACGAGACGCGGGTGTGGTGCGCGGCTAAGATGCTGGGCCTGTGATCGGAAGGCTGTCGGTTCAGATCCCCGGCTCAGCAGACTCATTGTATGCAAACCCCAGTTGCTCCAGGCAATAACTGACCCTGCTCTCTCAAGAAAGGAATATACATCCCTTTTGTATAAAAACAAAAACATCTTCTAAGTAAATGTAATGTGATGAAGTTACATGTTTTGGGGACGTTCTGGAATGTTCACGGGCAAGTGCGGGAATGCTCAGGAGTGGTGGTTGTTAGGGTTTCAGATGTATCAGAAGTGTTTTAATTGCTTTTAGTTGCCCCACCCATTAGTCCTGACCCCACTGCTGCCGGGAGGTCATGTAAAGGTCCCCTCAACCCCCCCCACGTTGACACAGCGTCTTTGTCCACTCCCTGGCCACACAGGAGGGGGTCGTTGAACGTGGTTTCTATTGTTGGCCACCCTGGAGCTGTAAGGGGCCCAGTTTGGCGTGCCTCCGTTCGACCCCCGGGCCACTTTCGCTTTGCCCGATTCTGCGTTGGTCTCCTCGTCATGCTTCAGCCGCAGCTTCCTTTGGCCATTTTGGATGCAATTTAATAGAACCGTACCGGCGACTTTGGCTTACTGGGCGTCGTACTTCCTGAGGGGCGTGTGCGAGTGGGTTAGGGGCGGGGCATCCAGTTCTAGAGGATGGTGTGGGACCGGGGCGTTGGCTTCTGGGTAAGAGTGTAAGGAGTGTGAGGATGCTGTGTATCCCAGGAAGAGTATTATCTAGTGGGTTCGTCGCCATCTCCTGAATGGAAATAGCTTTTGCATGATGATGTCATGAGGTCATGTTTGCGTGATGATGTCATGAGGTCATGTTTGCGTGATGATGTCATGAGGTCATGTTTGCGTGATGATGTCATGAGGTCATGTT
>JAODJW010000050.1:1531413-1543796 GCA_026777045.1 Hyperopisus bebe
TCTCTCATCTGTTTGTGGTGGCGAGGAGGCGGTCTGGTCCTCATAAACCACAGTGTAAATGTTCTGGTTTAGCTGTGCGTGTGTGTGTGTGAGAGAGACGTGCGTCTTATGGCCACTGGAGTAACAGTGTCTTAGGACGGGTGGACAGCACAGCATTAGCTCTGCATCCTATATCTCCAAGTTTTAATCGTCACATATGTTCCGAGGAACGCAGTGAAACTCGCATGCCACAGTTGCCGGCAAACGACTGTGCAGTGAGAAATGCGACAAAGACAAAAGTGTAATATAGGGAGTAAAGCTGATACTTGGCCCAAAATAAATGTGTAGTATTTGCTTTGGTCCTTATTTCTGTGATAATGTCACGTGACTTGCTGTCTTTGTGATGTCGGTGTGGAGTCCGCTGACATCGCAGGTGCGGCTTCCTAACACGGGGCCCCAAACCGTGGCCAGTTTGCGGTTTAACTCCCCTCGGATCCTGGGGGGCCGCTGTGTTATCCTGTTGTTGTTAGCGCTAACGAGCACGTGCTCATACACTGGATGTGTGTGGCTCCTCCCACTCAGGTGTGCCCGGAATGGCAGGAAGATTTCCGACTGGCCCCCTTAGCCCCCTGGGGTTCCCATGCTGACATGCCCCCAGTCCATTGTGTGGCTGCTCGCACATTAGTGCAGTAGGTCCGGACACGCCTGCACTGGTGCCATGCCTGGGAATGGTTGTCATGGCACTGAGCACGCCCCCCCCCCCGTGCTTTTTCCAGCCCTCTGTGGGACCTTTAATACACTGTGATATTGTCTGCGGAGAGTGCGTCCCTGAGGAAGTGCGGCCCGTCAGCTGTAGTCCTGTCAGCTAAGCGTAAGGGGAGGGTATTGTGTGTGTGTGTGTGTGTGTGTGTGTGTGTGTGTGTGGGGGGGGGGGTTCTGAGCAGCTGGGTGCTGACAGACGGTGAGTAAGGGTTTGCTATGAGCTGCTCTCCCATCAGCCCCCAGATCTCTGCCCCGTCTACCATCAGCCCCCAGACCCCTCCTTTATCTCCTATCAGCCCCCCATCTTCCATCAGCCAGCTCCATCCGCTTTGTGTCTCCTCACCCCCAGGCATTCACAGTCAGGCTGAACGTGACTCTCTGGCTTTCCCCGTTTCCTCTCTTCCTTCCCCCTCAGTGCCGCTTGTCTCTCCTAGATGGAGGTATCTCCCATCTTCTCCATGGTTCTCCCTCCTCCTTCTATTCCTTTTGGGGTCTAATCGCTGACGACGTCCCTGTGCTCTCCATTGACTTCGTCTCCATCTCCGGCTTTAATCGGGTGGTCTGGCGTCCGCTCCTAACGTGGTGGTATGTCAGCCTCCAGCAGGTGGCGCCCATCAGCTGCCGCCATAAAGTTCACCGTGGCCAGGGGGTGGGGGGGCTTGCTGTCTCTGCTCTAATTAACCCTAACCCCCCCACTCCCCTTAATGCCCCATCTCACATGGGGGGGAGTAGGATGGATTTGCATTGTCGTTGGGATGCCTCTTGGCCCCCCCCACCTGACAGCAGTATCCCAGACACCCCCAGAATTGCGTCGTGTGCCGAAGAAGGTGAGCAGCTTTCTGGGGTTAGGACAGCTTTCAGATTAGAGGAGATCAAACACGTATGAACTACTGGAAGCTGTCTCGTGCTCCTCTGGCCAGGGGCCAGGGGCCCCCGTGCAACCACCAGGGACAGATGGCGTCACTTGTGTTGCATGCGGAAGTCTGCCATCCAGCTTTCATGGTGTCCTTCATTTGGGATGATGCCCTCCCTTCTCGATAATGAAGATAAGAGAGAAAAATTACCCAGCAGCCATTGACGTTGGACGCGTCACATGATTTATATGCCTGGGGTATCAGTAGTGCTGGCCGCTGTAGAGCAGGATTCTGGGAAGCGGAGGAGGGAGGGGGGGGCGCGTTGCCACGGGGACCGGGGGCAGCAGATGGGGTGAGGGAATGTTTTGGCTGTTTTTGCATGTGCTTTGAAGCAGACCTGGATTTCTGTCGCACTCCCTGCAGCGAGTGTGTTTTGGAGACCCCGTGAGGCATCCGTGCAGGTTGGGATGGTACCTGTCCACAAAGGCCCCCCTGCCAGCTGTTCGCCACATAGACTGTGTTGACTTTGGCTGCCTTTTCCTGTTAATTATTAACCTTAGGAGGCATTGGACCTGCATTGCTTCTGCTTTTCGTCCGTCGCTTTATATTCCTAGTGCTTCTCTCTTTGTGCCTGCAGGGAAGCTGGACGTGTGAATCTGGATCTCTCCTCGTATGTGCTTTTGTTTCATTCGTGATATTGAGACTCCCTTTGAGTGAACTGCGTTTTGAGGGGGGAAAAAAATGAAAGCTGAGTCTGTTATTGACCCACTTTGGTCGCCAGTGGGCCTGCAGCAGTCTACCTCCCTGGGTTTAGGTAGATGTATCATCCTGTCTGACCTCGGATAGCATTTAGTGGACGCTTTTGTCTGAAATCCCTTTATCCGAAGCGACGTACATTTTCCAGAAAGCAGGTCAGACAGTCCCTGGAGCAATTTGAGGTTTAAGGCCTTGCTCAAAGGCCCGGTGATGAATCACTCTGCTGACCCCGGGATTTGAACCAGCAACCTTCTGCTGACGCCCACAGTGTCCTAACCCACTAAGGTGCACACTGCCCTCCTTTTAGTCTAGCTAGTGAAACCCCCATCCAGGCCATCTCCAGTAATTTAGTGTGACCAGACTGATGGTTAGGTATCCTTCTTAGGGGTCCAGCAGCGATGTCCCTCCTGGAGAACGACGCTAGGACCTTCTTTCTGAAGTTTGGATCCTTATCTGCTTCTCTTTACAAGAGCAGGACCTCCTGGGGGTAGCTTGGCTGTCAGTGAGAATAACTTGTAACCTGAAAGCTGGTTGCTGGCTTAGTTCCCGGCGAATCCTCATTGTCACACTGACAAAATGCCTGGCTTCAGAACCAGAGTGTAAAGCGGGATAGCAACGTTATATAAGCCAACAAAAAGTCGCGACAGCAACAATGCGATTTTCGCACGTCCTTGATGGGTGAGATGTAAATACTGATAATGAGAGTGCTAAAGGATCTAGTTTGGTGTGCACGCTTGGGTCGTTGTCCAAGAGCAGACCAGAAAGGGTAATAACACTGTCCTTCTGAGATATTCAATTAGCGTTGCGCTAATGTTGAAATTTTAGCCGATACTAATAACCAATACATTTTTTGCTGATACCGAAAACCGACACCAGTAACTGGCTAACCTCTGAGCTACGTAAATCTGTAGTGTAGTGTAGCTAGCATTACACCTGAAGATCTTTTGAGTAACCACATTATATAATACGGTAGGGCAAAATAATCACGATTATTTTGGTTAATGTTGAGATCACGATTAACGTGATTACTCATTGACTTTGGAAATATAACGCATTTATTGAATTTTTTTTAAAAAAACCTTTTTAAACAGTGGATTTCCTTGAACTTTATAATTTAACTGGGGGGGGGGCAGAAAGGTGTGCTGGATTTACACAAGACAAATGGGGAGCATCACTGCAAAACTAAATTCAGCACATTAATCATTTTATCTCAGTTATTTTGTTTTGAATTAATGGTTGGAAGCCAAACTCTTAATTGAAATTAAAATAAATTTGATGAATTGCCCAGACCTAATTAAGGCAGTGAATAAAGGCAGTGAAACATCAGTAAAGTAGCACTAACTTTGGGGACAATAGTATGGTCCTTAGTGGTGGATGAGCCAATAGAATACCTCGCCCTTCACTAGGAACATGGCTGATGACTCACAGCAATCATTTCCAATATTTCGGTATTTTGAATAATGACTAATCGTCTAAATTTCGATGGGAAATAATGGCAATGTTAATCGATACCTTGTGTGACTCTAATTATAACTGTGGTGGGTATGTCTGCTTGGATTTACTATGCCTACTGCCCTTAATAATCATTCTTTTCCGAGAATCACTTACTGTGATGCACCAGATAGGATCAAAAGTATATCCAAAGACCAACATCTCTTAAGCTCTGCAGTTAATCATCGAGAACATCGGGAAATAACACGTATTCTTGTAACCATTTGAGGAAGGCTATCTTGCAAGGATGACTCTGTGGGGTGACTCATTTCACTAGGGGTGCAGTTTCAGGGTGTGCTTGTTGGCTGGGTGCTGTGGTTGGAGATCATGCATTGTTGTGAGGTTTCTTACCATCTTATGAGGTGCCACTTTCTCGAATGGGAAGGAAGGCAATAGCCCCGAAAAGCAAGACCTTCAACTTGACCTATATCTGGTTCTAACCGGCGACCTCAGGTATTGATACCGTGGTCTTCTGTGAAAGATTTTAAAGCCCCTTCCTGAGTCAGCCTGTTAGTAAGCTTGTGATGGCATTGTGCCTGAAAGTGAAACCATTCCTTCACGTAAGAAGGTTATACAGGAAGCACTGACACGAAGCTTAATAGCCACTTGAGTCACTGGGTGAATCTCAATACCAAGAATGCAAAGACCGTACTTTTGGTCTTGGCAAGACCGGTCTTGCCAACTTGCCTCCCAGTAACAAACTTGGGGCGCAATGAATCATGGGATTGATCTTGTTTGGCGAGGATGCAACCGATGAATCTTTGATATTTGGGGTGAAACGAGACCAACATTCAGGGGTTTTTACCATCCTCTGTGCTACTTGTCTTGAGTTTTCGAACTGGTCTTCGGCAACGGAAGATGGCGCAAAACGGGTGCCTGAGAACACAAGTACAGTCAAGTACGCATGTTGAGATTCACCCACTGTGTGGAATTGAAATACTGCTGAGAGAGACCCATTGTCCTCAAGATTTGGGTCTGGTCATCTGCATGTATTTTTATTTTTCAGAATAAATATTAACATCCCGGTCCCTCCACAGCACAATGGGGTTCTGTGTCATCAGCGTGAGTCGGAATTGGCTTTAAACGGCCTGTCTTATAGGATGTGTGTCTGATTGTTTCCCAGAACGAGGCGGCCAGTGTAGACCCCCCCTCCCCCCCCCGCTGGATGCTGTCAGAGGCTCTGTGATGAACTGACCCTCCATGATGGGCAGACGGCATTCTGGGAGCTCCTACCCCATCGAGACTTCTGGTACGTTCCATCTCCGTTCCTACCAGCCTGAAGCTTGTGTGTGTGTTTAATGAGGCATTGATATGTCAGATTGTGTGCCCATATATCTGTGTAATTATTACATTGTGGGGACCAGATTTTCCCCACGATCTGATTAAAATCCTGCAACCTTTTACCTTGTGGGAACATTTTTCTGGTCTCCACAAGGATAACCTCAGTTTTATAAAAATATGTGACTGCAATCAAAAAACTAAAAATGACAAAAGTTTTGTATTTTGTCTGGTTATTTATGATTAAGATTAGGGCTAGGTAGGGATTAAGGTTGTCATTATTGGGATTAGGGTTTTGTCCATAGAAATTAATAGTGTCCCCACAAAGATATGACTACAGGTCTGTGTGTCTGTGTGTGTGCATGCGTATGTGTGTGTCTCACAGGTCATCGTTTGGTGAGTCACAGGAGCTCGGTCCCTGAGCTGTCAGCCGGGGCGATGACTTTGCAAGCCCACACAGAGGGGCTCTGGCGAATTACAAGAAAGTGTTTTATTCCTTTTTTTTTCAAGATGGTTTTGACAACAGAGGCTCTGGTTTTTCAGGGAATGTTTTCCTTTGTGCTCAGCCAGACGTAATTGGGGTCTTTTGTGAAATCAAGGTTGAGTTTCCGTCATATCTCCAAGGTACTGATTGTCCCTTGGGGGGTGGAGGGGTGGTGGTTTCTGCCCGTCTTCCTGAGTAACCATCCCCCTGCTTGTACCATGGATCAGCCTGTTCTGGTTTTGGAAACTTGAAGGCAGTTAGTCCAGTGGAAATGGTCCATGTTTATCAAGCGCATCAGGTGCAGATTTTAGATTCAATAGATGTGCTGTTGGCACATTTCGCCGTTAGACTTTGCATATAAGGAAGCAGGTGGTAATTTCCCAGAAGCCAGGTCTTAAAAATGCAGTGGACAATAAATGGAGAAAAGGAAATGAGAAAAGACAGGCAGGACTCCAGAGTAGATTTTTCCGTTGGCTGTGCCTGATTTTTCCATTTAGGTGGGACCCGAATTTTTCTCAACTTTTAGTTTCACAGTAGTACATTTTAGAGTCACTTTTTTTGTCATTTCTCATACTTATTGATAGTTATGTAAATGATTGAAAACAGGAATAATGGTGCCGGTAAATGTTTTTAATCTTTCTTTGGATCACAGCGCAAACCAAAAAATTGCAGAGATTTATTATTTTAAAGCAAAACTTTAAAAACGTCATGAAGTTTAAAGTACTTCACATAACTGAAAACTTCAAAGACTTAAATGACTCTGCAGTGTCTGCTGCCCCCAGAGGGAGGGGGGCGGGGGGGGCACTCTGGTGGTCACACGCTTGTCATGAGGCAGGATGTTTCTTAGACCAGTGTTTCTGAAACTCTACGTTTGCAAATGTTTTAAAGGCGATTTTGTTATCATTAAAAACCACATGCATTTAACTTCATAGTTTAACCAGTGTGTTTTATTGAATTATTAATGTATATTTACCTCGATAGTGCCAACAAGTGTTAATAAGTGTTAAAAAGGTGTGTTTTTATTAACTATTATTTAAAAATTGTTGCATTTGCCTTCATAATGTAACTAACATGTTTAGATTTATATAGCCTGTATTTAGCTTGATTGCAGCAGGTAGAGTTTACATCAATAAAATAGACAATTACGAAAGTTTTTAAAAAGGTGTGTTTGGATTATGTGTAATATAATTAGGCCTGGGTCTGCAGTTAAATGCATACAATGGTAAAGAAAAATTCCTAATATCGATTTACCAAGGTAATAATTATAATCCTGCAGGTTAAGCAGACATGTTGATGCCAAACTAAATGTACAGTTATAATAAATACCACTGTTGAGGTAAAGTATTCATTATTAATTTTTAATAACATAATAATCAAATAAAACATATATGTTTTATTATAAATGTAAGCAATTTTCTAATGAATTAAAATATACCTTTTTTAAAACATTCATAAATGTGTAGTTTCAGAAAGACTGGCTCCTTCTCTGCCTTTGATTGGCTTTGACCCTGAGAAGAAACAAAATTGATAAATCTGCGAAATGTTAGCCGCACGAGTGCGATCAAGGAAAAAAACATAATTGCACGCGATGGATTATTGGTCGCACTCTGGAGGACTGAAAGAGTATGAACTTGGGAAGGAGGGATATGCGTATTTATGCACAGGCAGATGACTAGACGGCTCACCAGTCTTCATTAGCTGAAGACTAAGTGTATTGTCGTGAGGACCCCGAGGATCCATTTATGCTCTGCGATGGGAGGTGGTTGGATCATTTATTCAGTTCTACCTTCTACCAATATGACTGTTGTAGCTGTGAATGTGAAGACTGACCTCTGACCTGCAAACCTCATTTTTCCCTCCCCTTTTTTTTTTCCCCTTTCAGTGGACCCCTCATCAGCCATGATGTCAGTGGACGTGGCCAATCGCAATGGCCCGTTGGCCACGCCGCCCAGCTCCCTCAGCTTACGCTCCTCCCACAACCAGCTGCTCAGCTGTGACGTCCTCAGGCAGGGCTCGGCCACGCTCCCCAAGTGTCGCATGAAGTACGCGCTGACTAGCCTCCAGAGCGCCATGGGTCTGGGCGAGGCTCCGCCCACAGGCACCGAGCCGCCGCCCACCTCCAGCACCTCCTCCAATCCCAAGCTGGCCAAGAACGGGGCCAACCAGATGCGCAAGGCCGCCGAGCAGCAGGACTGCAACAAGAACGTCGACAACGGGAATGGCGCCGAGGATACCGCCGTCATCTCTGAGGGCAAGGAGAACCGGGCCCCGCCCAGGAGGTCTAAGAGCTTTCTGGAGTACTACGGAGACGACCACGCCAGCCAGGAGTGTAACGCCAACGCGCCCCAAAGCCGCCACGAGCTTCCTACACCCCCCAAGCAGTCCAGTCCCGAGGATGTCAGCCTGCTGTCGGAGGCCTCCTCTTTGTCTTCCTCATCTTCCACCTCCGAAACCAAGAAGGACCGGCCCAGGACGGGGGCCAAGACAGACTGTGCCCTCAACCGCATCCAGAACCTGGCACCGAGCGACGAGGACTCAAGCTGGACCACACTGTCCCAGGACAGCGCCTCCCTCAGCTCCCCAGAGGAAGCAGGTGAGTGCCGCGGATTACGGCGAAGGCGAGTCTTAATGTCTGAATGGTTCTGGTGGGCTTGAGCTGGTTTTCAAAGACTTGCAGGGCGCCGCCCATCTGTATGCCAGGTGGTATCACGTGGGAGGGGCGGAGAACGGCGTAATGCTGATGACTGCGTGAGCGTGAGCGCCACCTTGGGGTTTCCTGGGGCTTCCTCACGTCACCAAAGAAACCTGTGCTGAACCGGATCTGCTCTTGGGGAGTGTAATGGTGCCAGTCCATGCCAGCGCAGATGGGGGGGAGGCGGCAGCGGCATCAGCCACCCGAAATGCAGTTTGCTGACTCCAGTTTGCAGTGCCATCTGGGGGAAGCTCAGCCCTTGGCGAGACTCGAGACTTCCCCCGTCTTTCTCCTATGCCCATAAACGTGCCCATAACAGCTGGAGAAAATAAGTAGCTACAGATCATCCCTGGGAATTACAAGATGGGCGGCTTGTGGGTGAGTTCTGGTGAGGCCCACTCTAGGTTCAGTTATCTGCTAGACGTGCTGTAGATTAGACCTTAATGGTTGCCTTCATGTAACAACCAAAGGTCCTGACACCTCGAGGCATGGAGGCTCTTCTTCAGAAGCCGGGCAAGTTCCATACCCCATGTCAACGCAGAGCTTCCTGTCTTCCTTTTCGTTAAGCGCTGCGGTATCATCGTCGATAATAGAACATGATACAGCTGGTGATCTGGCCACGAGGTTTTAAGTAATGTATTGCATTACCTTGGACCAGCGCTGTGGTGTCACCTTAAGGTACAGAATGTCCTCAACTCCCTTCTGCTCGCTGCGTCTTTCGAATGCTTGAGCTACTGCGTGGTACACACCGTGACCGTACTCTGCGTCGGTCTGTCGATGCTTCTCAAACCAGGCCCTGGGGGACCCAAATACGGTTCATGTTTTTGCTCCCAGCTAGTCAGGAACACCCAATACCTGGTACAGGAGCGCTGGGATCTGGGAGGGAGCAAAAATGTGGACACTCTGGGGGTCACTGGGGACTGAGTTAAGAAACACTGGTCTGGAAGATGCCTCTTTGCCAGCCTTTACCATGACCAAGGGCTATAGCTGAATGTAGCCGTAATGCCCCGAATGGATGCTGGTGCTGTTCATTTCTGCTGGGCAATTGTCTTGCATTAAAAAGCATTGTTTCTTGCAAAAACGCACAGGCACGCAAGTTTTCTTCAGGCTATCAAAGTACGACCCGTGGTAGCCCTCAGCAGGTCAGTCCGTGCCGGTTAACCTGATCTGTTGAAGAATCTGAGCACTAAACAGTCGTCCAGGGCTGATGTCAGGTTCAGGAACCTGTCACTGAAGAATGAGGGTTCATATTAAGCTGGAATGAAAGTGTATGGAATGAAGGAGCAGAATGCATCTGTGTTCGATCTGGGCTTCATCAGGGAGACGTTTGAATGGAGGAGCAGTCATTGTTGGTGTCCTCCTTCTGTCAGACGCAGCTAGAGAAGCCATTTCCGTTTCATATCTAACATCACCACATGTCCCAGGTACCCTGCTGAATGTATGCTGGGGTTCGTCAGTGTTGTGATGTCGTCGTCCGGGTGACGGCTGCATTTTAATGAAGGCTGAGGGTAACGTGCTAGGTGGCTTCGGAGCTTTCGTGTCGACGGACTGCACGGGAGCAGATGCGGGGTGACGTCCTTGCAGGTGCGCAGAAACGCTCGGTGTACAAAAAAACGTAAGAATCATGTTGGGAGGGGGCAGACGGTGTGTGGTTCAGCGGGCAAGACTAACACCCGTGATCGGAAGGTCGCTGGTTTGCATCCCGAATCCCATGCTCAGCAGTGTATGTGGCCCCATCTCCGTTTGGTCCTTAAGGAAAGTCTTAAGCCCCCCCCCCCCCCCAAAATGCTCCTGAGATGCTTTATGAATGGATGGTTGTGTTTCTCATTGGTGGGGTTGTGTCTGAGATGGTTTGAGTACCGTGTCAGAGTGAGACTAAACAGCAGGGGTGAGTAATTACCACTGGGCCTCGACCTGCTCTTTGTGCAGGAAAATGTGGGATACATCCCCGGGTGAAATCGAGGGGGGGGGGGGCGCAGCTAGCGGACTCTGAGATAAGCAGGGGCCTTTATCTGCGCTCTCAGCGGAGACGGCCTGTCCTGGCGAGTGTCTGGACTCGGCACGGTGAGGCAGGACACCCTTGGAGCGAGAGGCAGAGGGAGGTTCCTGCTGGAAAGCAGACTGGCGTATTTGCCGGCGTCTTGCCCGCTGCCTTTCCTGCTCTGTGAAAAGCAGAGGTATTTTTGGCTGGTGGGATTTCAAAATTGTGTCAGCCTGGTCTTAGGGGTAGGGTTGGGCTTGGACGTATCTGTGCGTGTGCGTGTGTGTGTGTCTGTGTCCCTTTGTCACCGTCACTGTCACTTTATGGCTGCTCTTTTTCTTTGCTTCGGGGCTCCGGTCCGGATTGTGCAGCCCCCCCCCTGCACATTGCCTGTTCTCTGCTCTAATGCCATCAGCGAGCTGATGTCACGCCTCTGTGGTATAAGTGACCGAATCCGGGGGTTTAAGTCAGTGTGTCGACAAGGCCCGATTCCCCCATAGCCTGAGCGTGCCACGTGTCCGTGTCCGCAGATATCTGGAGTGACCAGTCCTACCAGACGGACCCGGACCTGCCACCAGGATGGAAGAAAATCACAGACATGGCGGGTATCTACTACTGGCACATCCCGACGGGCACCACGCAGTGGGAGCACCCGGCCTCCCGGCACGACGGCGCCGCCCTGCAGGAGACTCACAAGCCACCCAGGGGTTCGCTGACACCGTCCCCCACCCCTGAGAACGAGGTACGTCGCGGCTGGGGCTTCCCGGGTCCGAAAGGCCCTACCCAGCACCCCCCCAGTAACACCAGTACAGACCCTCACTGGGCCTGGTATCTCCTGGTTTCTGGGGTTTCTGCCGACTACAGGCCCGTTAGGACCGGCTTGTTTTCGCACCGCACTTCCTGTGAACACAGTGCTGTGTGGGTCAGCAACATGCTGGGCCCGTGTTCGGAAGGTCATCGGTTCAAATCCCGTGGTCGGCAGAGTGATGTCGCCATTGGGCCCTTGAGCCAACACCCTTAAGCGCCTGGTTGCTGGCCGACTGCTTTCTCAAATCTGTCGTGTTTGATACGTAAATAAAAACAGACGCAGAAGGCAGGGTATGCAGGCTGCATGTTCACTCTCCCCTCTCGTGTGTAGCTGGGCTTGTCCTACTCCCCTTGCTCTGACCTCTTGCGTGTGATCCCATCCCCCCAGGCCGCTCAGGCTGACGTGTTCTTCGAGGCGCCTCAGGCCACAGGGGGCGCTGTCTCAGACAGCTTGGAGGAGCTCGGGGAGCTGCCCGCAGCCGACGTGTCCGTCCCTTCCTGCGGCTTTGTCAATAGCTGCTATTTCGTAAGTATCCGTAACCCCACCCATTACCTGTAACCTCTCAACAGATGACTGGGGGGTGCAAGGTCGCCCCCTTCAGGTTGGGAGGTCAGTGAAGCGCATTCAGGGCCTGTTTACCTTTGTGTTCTTGTTCATGGCTAAGGAGAGTAAAAGGTTGCTTGCCAGATATCAAAATGTATCACTGTGTGGCACCTGGAGATCACTGCAACCTTCACCGCGTCCTGCCCGGTGGTGCAGTTTTTATGTGGTGCCACAGGGGGCACTATGGTCCACAGTCCTGCTTGTCCCAAGCTTTCACATGAGCTGGTTCTTTTGCCATTAAGTTCCAGTCTCTCCTGGATTGGCTGCCATGCATGATTCATTTGGATCAAGCTTTTCGATTGGCCAATACGTAGCAGCTGGGCGGGCCCTGCCACGTGAAGTCTAGCAAGGGTGATGGACCTGTTTCCCAGCGGCTGGCCGGCCCAGACATGCGAGCAGCGCAAGGTGCGTGTCTAACATGCCCCGTTTGCCCCTACAGCCTCGGACCTCATCGCTCCAGGTCACAGAGGGGCAGGAAGGCCACGCGGACCTTCCACTGGAGCATGATGGGAAGGTGAGCACCGCCTGCCGTCTCCTGTCTGTCACGCCGCTCCCAGAAGCGACTGCGGCCGACCGGCTCGGGGGGCTGGGGGGGGGATGCCTTATTCACCTCTGTCCTGGTCATGTGATGCAAAGGACCTTTAGGTTTCGACCCTGGCTCAGTCTCGTTAGTCATCCAGCTGCTGACGGCCCGT
>JAODJW010000050.1:1559304-1574989 GCA_026777045.1 Hyperopisus bebe
TCTGCTCTGGACAGGATGCAGGCAACGGCCGATGTCCCCCTGCAAGGTAGGGGGTCACCAAGGGGGTGGGGGTGGGGGGGGCACAGCCCAATGCATCTGGGGATGCAGGCGGGTAAGATCTACAACTGCTCTAAGTACTGTTTTGCACTGTGGAATATCGATAGCATTTATGTCTAATGTGTTGTTTTTATTGTTCATTTTTTAGATTTAGATTGCAATTTGTTTAAATAAAGTGCACATTAATTCAGTGTTGGTACCAGTGAAGGTGCAGCCCTTATGCATCCTGCAGCAGAACCGCTAATGATATCATTTACGGCATGAAGAATGGCGCTTTTCATTGTCTTGTACAGCTACGTGTCTCTGGAGTCACGTAAAGCAAGCAGTTACAATCGTAAAACAGCTGGTCCCCCGTCTGAAAACGTATTTCTTATCAACGCCGAATCTTGACGTAGAGACTCGGTGTATGTGTGGAATCGTACGTGCGGGTCGTTTGATGTTTTCTGGGCAGCTGACAGGCTGTTCCTGGCCCAGGAGTAAAGAGATGCAGCCCCAGGGACTCATGAGCCAGGTGTGGCCTTGAATCTGCGTGTCCCTGCTGGTCACTCACGTTTGATTTGAAGCCAAACGTGATTGCAGCTCACTGATCACCCCCCTGTACTATCCGACGGGCCTTGTTCAGGGAGGGGGAATTGGTAGTCTCCGCCTCCCGTGGTCTCACCCTTAGCTGGGGGGGGGGCATGTCTGTTAGATCGAAGGAATCTTTGTTCTCTTATCCACTGGCAGCATAGAGCTCCGCTCCCGTAGTCGAGTTTTAGCAGATCAAGCCCTCGGGACACTTTTCTCTCTTAAGAATCAATCATTTTTCTCTCAGGCATTGCCGTGGTCAGCCCTGGGGGGGAGGGGCATGAGTGTGCCCACGCGGGAGTGTTAGTAACACGCAGCTTTGATGCATGTCTCTTCAGCAGAGTTTCCCACCCCAAAGACAGAGCTGGTGCAGAAGTTCCACGTGCTCTACTTGGGCATGCTGCCCGTGGCCAGGCCCATCGGTAAGCCCCGCCTACTGCAAGGACCACCCATGACAAGCCCCAGTGCAAGCCCTGCCCACATTCAGACCCGCCCACTTTAAGCCCCACCCACAAGACCCACTACAAGCCCGCCCATATTAAGACACACCCACTTCAAGCCCCGCCCATAATAAGGCACACCCACTTCAAACCAGGCCCATATTAAGGCACACCCACTTTAAGCCCCACCCACAAGCCCCACTGCAAGCCCTGCCCACATTCAGATCCGCCCACTTTAAGCCCCACCCACAAGACCCACTACAAGCCCTGCCCATATTAAGGCACGCCCACTTCAAGCCCCGCCCACGTCATGCCACAAATGTTTCTCCATCTGTTTTGTCCGTACAAAGAGAAGCATGATTAATGAATCATGCGTCTGTCACAGAGGACTGTGCTGCATGCGTCTCTTGTTCATATTACTTTTTGGGCACTGCAGGAGGACGCGCTCCCCCGAAATCTGTGGTACAGGCCGAGATGAAAAGTAGATCTGTGTCCCACATCTGAGCTGTACTGCCCCCTGATGTATGAGTCAAGGCCAATTAACTGATGCTGAAATCCCGTGTACAGGGATGGACATCCTCAATGGGGCCATAGACGGGCTCCTGGGCTCCTCCGTAAAAGACGACTGGACGCCGGTCATGCTGAACGTGGCTGACGCTACTGTCACCATCATCAAAGAGAAGGCAAGTGCCCCCACCTCCCCAGACCCCGTGTGTCTCTCTCAGACGCAGTTCAGACCGTGCAATTTAACGCAAAGTCCGTAATCATGCCCCTCACTGTTCTTCACCATCTTCAGTTCAGCTTGGATCCCTTCTAATGGGTCTCAGGTCGTTATCTGTTAATTAGCTCGTGACGGAACTCTCTGTGTGTATAGGACACCTTCTGACATATATTTTCGGAAAATACTGAGCCTGCCGTTTAAGTAAAATGTACTGTTTAATGCTAGAAAAAGTACAACTATTAATTTCAGAATATTAATTACAATGAATTTTTCATTAATTTCAATGAAAAATCTGCTGACGGCATGGATTTTGGGTGCGGACAGTAATGCCCGAGAAAAGGTTATATACACGGTAGCGATTGCTGCCTTAATTTAACATGCCCCCTGAGGATGAGGCCTGTGTTAAGCGTCACCTTGGTGCTGATGTTCCACGTGTCCCTGCCACCCAATCAGGAAGAGGAAGAGGAGGTGATTGTGGAGTGCCGTGTACGCTTCCTCTCCTTCATGGGCGTGGGCCGTGACGTGCACACCTTTGCCTTCATCATGGACTCGGGGAACCAGCATTTTGAGTGCCACGTGTTCTGGTGTGACCCCAACGCGGGGAATGTGTCGGAGGCGGTGCAGGCTGCGTGCATGGTAAGCGACGCTCCGGCGTGTTCCCGTTTTAGAGTGAGGGGATCCCAGTAATAGTGTAATTTCTGAGAATCCCAGCAGTAAACGTTTCCCACTTTGTGATGTGTAAGCGGTACCTGTCGATCCTGGTTCTAGTCAGGAGTCGGAACCAGCTGGGTGTCTAGACAATAGAACCCTCACACATCTCATTACTGCGGGCTATGGCACCGCTATTGGTGCCACCTCGGAAACATGTGATCAGGTTCAGCCAGTCAGGCGACGAGGCAGCCACAAAGATTCTGACGGTGTGTGTGTGTGTGTGTGTGTGTGTGTGTCCCGGTCCTTTTTTGCCCACAGCTGCGGTACCACAAGTGCTTGGTGGCCCGGCCTCCTTCGCAGAAGGCCTGCTCTGCGTCGCCCCCTGCAGACTCGGTGACGCGGCGTGTGTCTACCAGCGTGAAGAGGGGGGTGCTGTCACTCATTGACACTCTGAAACAGAAGAGGCCCATCCAGGAGCTGCCATAGTAGCGGCGAAATCAGCGATAATGAGCACGACAATAATAATAATGATAATAATAATAATAATAATTAATACAATAATAATGTAAATACCTGCAGTGCATTACACTAAAGTGCAAGATGAATAAGTAAAAAGTACAAACAAAAAAAAACAAAAAAAACTTAATGGCAACAAGCAACTGAAGAAGCGACCTGTGGAAGGCGAGATGCAGAGCCAGCGACACGCGCCAGTGCTGTTACACCCACGCCTGCCCCCACGGCCCCCACCACCGTGTCCCCCCCTGCCCTGCGTCCTCCCCGGAGCATGCCTGTGTCACGTGACCACGCCTTCGCTATGCAGCCCATGCGAGTCAGCTGCACTCGACGTTTGTACACATCCGCAGCTTTACGGACACGCCAGCACCGCACGGCGTCTTCCAGGCCCGCCCCTGGAACAATGTTCTGGATTTTCCCGAATCCCTCCCCAAGCGATGGTCTACTGTGCCGTATTGCTGTTGGTCTAAGAGGAGTCCCTGTCTTCACGGAGACCCAACCGTTCCTGAATCCCTTGACCCCTCCTCTGTCGCTATGGAAACAGCGATATTCCAGCTTGCCGTTTCCCCTTTGCGTCCTTGGCTCCGTCCCCCCCCTCTCCATTGACCCAGATGGTTTGGTCCTCATGAATATTACCAATATCTGCCAAAAAAATGTGCATGTGAAAGACGGAAAGGCTCGCAATGGTGCGGTCAACCGTGGATTCGCTCTAGTCCCGGTCTGGCAACAGCACAAACAATGGCCTCACACTACAGGGACCTGCAGAGACGCCATGGGGACAGCAGGGGGCGCCGGAACACCCATCACACGCCACTAGGGGAAGAACGCAGCCATGCTTCTGGGAGATGAGTGACACCCAGACGGGTCACTGGACAGATGAATGAATGTTTCATACATATTTAAGTTTGTATTATGTACATTTCTCAGTTTTCTGTTCTTGATTTCTTTGCACACCTGATGTCAGTGAGCTTTGCTGCTGTCATATTGGGCGGCTGTGGTCCATACCATTTTTTTTGGGGGGGGGCAGGGGTGGTGGTCTTGATCAGATCTTTCAGGTATGGCCTCAGTACAGGAGCTTCGGCGCTGTGGGTGGGATGTCCGTCTGAAAACCAAATGGGGAAGAAGAAAGGCCCCGAATGTTGGCTCTTACTTCCCCATGTCTGTCGCCTGCACATGCCGAAACGTCCCCCACCCCCACCCCATTTGCGTTGAACCAGCCATGAAGCCTTCTGTCCGGGGGGGGGGGTGAAAAACGCAGAAGTGATGTGAGTCATTCACTTGTGTACATATCTATATATAACATTTTGCATATATTTATCCCTTTATACGCTATTTTTTTTAATTCTTTATTTTTTATTATTCTTTTTTTCTGTTATCGAAAGACATTGTCTCTTATGGCCAAAGTGTAAAGTCTAAAGTATGTGATGTAGACAGTCAAAAATGAAAGGGGGAAAAAAAACTGATGCTAATTATTTTATTTTGATGTCTTTAGGCCGATTTGTTGTAAAATTAGATGTTACCAAGCATTATCTATGCATTGTATTGATCTAGCAGCTTTCGAAGCAGACACTTTGCCTTGCATGTCTTGGGACAACTTAAGGATAATATGTACTTAACAGATACTTTTATTTTATTTATTCTTTTTTATATTGGAGTATAATGGTTTTATTTTGTTGGGCAGCTGGTCCCGTTTTGTCGTACACTTAGTCTCACTCAGAATAGTCAGTCGACACCGACGAGCCATGCGATGTTTCGGTAGCTAATAGCACAACTCCTGCAGCAGACTGGAAAAATCCCAGTATCCCCAGTAACAGGGCAGAGGTCAAATGGCGTGAGGACCACCGCGTCCAGAACGCATCACAGTATGTGGTTTTGGACCAGCAGACGTACGCCGGTCTTTTTACTGTAAAACTTCATCTTCTCTGCACCAAAATACACATAGACGGATGTTGACACCGATGATGAGGGCATTAGGGTGCGTAATAGGCTTGGGAGGTAGCTAATTTTTCATACCGTCATTCCGTCCAGACATTATACCGTGGTATATGGTATTTTGGCGGTATTATCAAAAGAAATGCTACCCTGGTATTTTGACATCTTGGTGAATTCACTGGGGGGGGGGGGGCGTTATTCCCCAAGATAAATTTCACTGAACAAATATACATAAAATTTGGCAGTATAGCGTATTACTGTAATACCTCCCAGGCCTAGTGTGTATAGGGGTGGGGGGAGGGGTGTGCTTCAGTCAGGCCGGCGTGAGGGTGTGATGGAGTCGGGGGTCTCTCCTTCTTTAAGGTGTAGAAAATCAGACTAAACCTGAAATCTGGACTTAGTGTCCAGTTCACTTAAACTGCACGTTGTGTTATTATTTTTGTGGACAAACACATGAAGCCAGACTGCTTTCAGCCTCTCCCATTTACTGTAGCCTTCAAAAGGGATCTTTTCATGGTCACATCAAGTAAGGAATTAATTGCGGCCAAGGTTGCATGGTCATAGTGATGTTTGTACATTGTTTTCAGACTAACAAGGAAGTGTGGTCTAGCAGGATACCCTGCAGCGGAGCTGAACGACATTGACTGAAGGTGAATTGCAGAATGAAAGTTTGAGGAGGACGTTGGATTTTAGACGTGTGAAATGCTGCACTCACCGCACTCCGTGTCCAGCTTATTTCAGCCCAGAAGACGCCAAGACACCAAGATGTATCCCATCACGAATGTCTAACGCAGCTAACTAACAACGCCGAGGAGACCAAACTCACCTTTAACCACACTTCGGAAAACAGCTTCTGGTGTTACAGGTTTTACACCGTATTCATGTAATCTGTCGTGAGAATAACCTGCATATTAAAATCTGACACTGTCTCCAGCCTTGCTCCATGGTGTCTTTCCTCAGGCGCACTGCGCAGTGAGCTCCTTGACGTCTGCGAGGTTTGCTTTGTGGTCACTGAATGAAGCGTCGGCATGATACCATGAGCTATACAATGGACGGATTCTCGTTCTGGTACGCTGTGGTTGAGTGCAGGCAGGCAGGCGTCTGCACATTTCTGCACGTAAGCGGACCATAAGGCTTTGCGCTAAGCTAGCTAATGCCGCTTTAGCCGCGCGCTTAGCGAGGGGCCGGCGGCGTGCAGTCCTGGCCTTCCGCTGTCCTCCGGCTGAACCCGACAACCCCTCACCGCGTTCATTTACGGGCCGCCCAGCTCCCTGAACGTGGTCAGACAATCCTGGCGATGAGATGGCAGATTTACGAATACACCGGTTTGCTGAGGAAAGGCAAATGGATCGTAAGAAAGGTTATATGACAGACCATCGTAAATTCTTCCGAAAAACTGTTTAAGCGGCTGAAATTAATGAAACCATTTATCGCAGGTTATAGATGCCCATCCTATAGATTTTGAGTGGGTTTCATTACACATCATTTTGAGATTAAGCACACAGTAAATATTTTAGATATGTTACTACACACCTTCTGCGTAGTTAAACTTTAAAACCATTTAACATTAGTCTGTAATAAGAGCAGGATGTCGTTTTCTCCAAGTTAAGCCAAACTAATATTTTTATAATAATCACTTCCACACGACAAGAGGGGGAAAAAATGCAGAAATTTCCAAATATTGGTCTTGAGACTATTTAGCATGTTTTTTTGCAAGCTCAGCAAATTTTTGAAAGCCAGTTAAGGGCCGGATATATTTCTGTGTCCCTGGAACCTTTATCTTTACCTGCTTTGTATTTCAGATTCTATAAAAATTGTCTAGTTATAATCGTCAGACTGCACTCTCCAAACCAAAGTTTTAGCAGGTGTTTCTGACTTTTTCCTCCGTCCTCCTCACCTTATGGGACACCGGCGTGTCCCCTGATGTCCTTCCTACCCACAAAACCACCTTTATGTTTTATAGCTTCCAAGTCGAGTCGTAATAGGTTCCCCAAGATGCTGATTTTTTTCCCTCCGTCGTGTCAACCTGACACTCAGCCACACAGAGCTATGGCTGAATTATTCATGAACTATATTTAAGTGAAAGTTTGCCCTAGAGCTGGTATTTTTATGTCTGCTTTTAAAAGCTTCGAATTACTTTTTAGTATCATATAGAGACAGAACTGAACATGAATATGTAGCTGTTTTAATGTAATAAAATCAGCAAATTTAATCTGAGGGCTTTCTAATCAAGCATTATATCATTTTAATCAAGCTCTGCACCAAATACAATATGTGCTAGAATTTGAAATCCTCTACAATCATGGTACATGGGGACCCACTGCAGTCATTATTCGGAATAATGCAGTGTGGCCGTAATGTAACTGGAACTTGTGGCTAGGGAAGGGGAGATGGACTGCATATACCAATGATAGCGTGAGGGGGTGGGGCTTGTTATTGGCTGACAGTATTGGGGCGGGGCCAGGAAAGGAGTGCAGATAGACCACGTTTACCAGTGGCAATGTGTGAGGGGTGGGGCTTGTTATTGGTTGACAGTATTGGGCCGGGGCCAGGAAAGGAGTGCAGATAGACCACATTTACCAGTGGCAATGTGTGAGGGGTGGGGCTTGTTATTGGTTGACAGTATTGGGGCGGGGCCAGCGAAGGAAAGGTGATGGATCAAGGCTCCCAGTCTTAGCCTTGGAGACTCGTTTTGCTGTCTTTCGCTTTCCCACCTTCCTCCGTGATGAGCGCTTGCTGACGGGGCCTTTAAGGCTGCCCCCAGGTCGGGATCCAGCCTCTGGGACCTCCTGAAAGTGAACCTGTCTCATGGAGGAGGTCCGAGGCCGGGCGGCGGGGCGAGCGTCCAGTGTGACGCTCCCCATCCGTCTCCGTCTCGTCTTCTTGGGTGGCCGACTGGCCTCCACACCTCCCACGCCATTGCCGGCAAGTAGGCCCTTAGCAACCGCCCGTTCCAGAACTTTCTGCACCTCCTCCTCTGGGTCCAGCTGTCGAAGCAACAAGAAGAGAACTGAAATGGTTCCAACAATCATGTCCATCTTTTTACCCCAACTTTGCAAGTAGAATCTGCTGGCTGTCACAAACGGAGGTTGGACCAGGTGACACGTTCATGAAGGTCGAGACTGAATCGGAGAGCATAGTTTATGCACTCGATTCTATCTGTGTCACCCGACGCCCATATAGATGAAGTTCTCCATCCAGCGGGGCAGGAAGGGGACCTTCTATGGGCCGCTGTGGTCGCTTTAACATTTTCCCCAGCCTCTCTGATGGATTAAGAGGGGCAGATACGGAGCGCTGGAGGTGGGGTTTCTGAGGTCGCCCTACTGATGGTAATGCTCACAGGCAGAAACATGAATAAATGGGCAGCCCTTGTCTAAGCCTCGGATGGACGCTGTGTGTGAGTGAGCACAACCAAATGCATTTGGCTCCTCGTTACCAGTTATGATGGATAAGAGCCGCCTGGCCTCAAGTTGACCTGAAACAGCCCCAACCCGCCACACGTAGAATAAAAAGCAGCAAGGCGCCTTCTCAGGAAACAGCAGATGCACTCAGAAGATCAGTAAGTGGACTCCTGTCCTACATGCCCAGTGACACTAAAGACTAGTGTGGAAAGCTGACGCCTCCAAGTCAGTCTGATCAGCAGATTCTCTAGTCCTTGGATGCAGCAATCGAAAAAAAAACGAGACCTGTGGATGAGATACGTTTGTGAGTGAGTGTCATTTCTGTCGACTTAGTGAGTTTGGGAAATGTAACTAAAGCTGTTTACATGAGTGAGTGATTGAGTTCTTTAGGTCATTGGTGGCATCATCTCTGAAAAACAACAAGCCGTGGACTGAGTATGTTTTGGAGATCTGCTCTTCTATAAGACGATAATCAACGAGGCAAAGAAGATGATCCTCCCATTGCTTTGCCTTATCTGTGTATCCCATCTCTGCATTGAAGGCATGACAGAAATTTGACCTTTACATCACGGGAAGATCTCAAAGTCTAATCCTCAGATGGAGAGGTCTCACTGACAGCAGGACCTGGGGGGCGGGGGTACCCACCTTAAATCAACTTTATCACAGCAGATGGCACTAAGACGCCAGGCGTCCGAGCAGCTGATGTAATGGCCAAATATTTCATTTGTGACATTTCATTTGTGACATTTCATTGTGGGCACTTAGATTGCCAAGATTTTCTCCTGCCCATTTATTTTTTTTTTCTTTTCTGAAATGGTATTTCATTTCGAGCGAGTGTAACAGACTACCCATGGCGGAGATCCTGAGATCCGTCATTCAGACACGTTACTATAAATTGAACCATCTTATTGAAAAGGAAAGATGAGAAATCTTTGGCACTCGGGCTGAACTTGATGCCAATGTGATATATATGTATATTCTGAGCAGAGAATCACAGCAGGAGGAGGATTAATCTTGTATGAGCGATACTCCTGGATGTCCACAATTGCACTGAAGTCCTAATGAATGTGCAGCGGTGTCCTAATTAATTAGCGTTCATGACCAAACAGATTCAAAATGGGTTAAATCAAGCGATTGCTGTAATTACTCACAAGATGATGCTATTTATTTAGGTTCCCAAACATAGAGTGCACCTTGTGACAATGTATCAATAATTACTCTGCAATTACTCAGCGATTGAGTAAGTAAAGGCTGATTTACTCCATTTTAAGCTTTAATTACTGGTTTTGGGTTTGCGATCACTGAGAACGGACGATGAGACTTCGGCCGCCACCCTGGTTTGACCGGGGTCATGTGATCACAGGGGCCACCGAATCAGAAGCCCTGACTCTGCCCCCAAACTGTCACAATGGGCCGGGCGACGAAGGCCTGAAAGTCTGCATACGAATCCGTTGGTTTGTCCATTCGCATCAGGCCGACTCAAAACCACGTCACGAGCACCTTTACTTCCTGTGATTTAATACATTCTTCAAATGGTGTTTTCTTGAGAGGGGGAAAAAAAAATAAAGAGGAAGGATCTCTGAAATTACCACGATCACTTATGCTACATCCATGGAACGACAAGAAGCACGCGATCGTGATAATTAGGCACATTTGTTAAGATGTGGCTGCCTCACCCGCCTCACAGCGCCCCCTCACCCGCCTTATCCACCAAGCCGAGTCCCAGCTGCACGCCGCAGATAAATGTCCTGCCGTAAAACGCCATGTGCTATGATGTATAGAGCCGCCTGAAGTCATGCACGTGCACACGGATGCAAAATTCAGGCCGTAAAGTGCATGAAAGCTAAAACATAAAAGATTAATATTATGATAAAACAGGCCTTCTCTGCAAGCACAACGGAGAGGTCATCAGAGGAAGTGTGGACGGCAGCAGCCCACATTGCCTGCACCAAGAAGCCTGTTAGATACCAGACATGGACATCAAAGACCTGGCCAGCTCCCAGCAGAGAGGAGCTGTGTTGTGTGTTTGTTTGACAGGGAGCCAATCAGATTTCCTGACTCCATCTGCTGGCCAGACCTTAAGGAGGGTCTTGACCTTCTCTGACCTTCTCATCTACCTGTTCTGTGCCAGGTGTGCCGAGCGGCACTGCCCAGCACGCCTGCCCCCAGAATCCACAACTACAGAGCTGGAACCTGGTAGAAAACCAGGGATCGGTCTGTCTGAGTTCCGTGAAGGTTTCCACAGAAACGAGTTGCCCGGCGACACTGCAGCAGAGAATAGCGTTAACTGTCACACGGCCTCTTGGCACCACGTCGACGTGACAACACTGGCTCACCCTGCCGGTATGACACAGACCGAGCCTGAGTCACAGTCACAAATCGGGACCAACACAGCAAAGCTGGCAGCTAATGGAATTGTGGTGTTCTTTAAAGTTTCTTTCATACAGTTTTTTTTGGTTTATGGACCTTATTATGAAAATCTCTCCGATATAGTTTTGGCTTATATTACAATAGTTTATACCAAGCCAACCAAAAGTCTCCTTATATTACTGACGACTTCATTATAAGATGATTAGCCAATCAGGTGAGAGGCACAAAGGTGTCCACGAGAGGCCTGCTCTGTCACTACGGAAACATCAACCCAACCCCAAGGCTCCTTATATTACTGATTATAACACGCCTTTTGCATTTATGAGGATTTAGGCACTTGACAGTAGATGAAGATAGATGGTACGAGGGTCTCATCTCCCATGCAATTACACGCTCCAGGTCCCTGGACAGCAGGACTAAGGTGTCCCGGCATCCGGCCCGCTCAAGGACACTGGCATCCTCTCAACAAGTCTATGCCGGATCGAATAGTGCCGACTTGCCAATGGTGGACGGGGGACCAGCTTGTGACGAGCTGACCTGTCCATGCGGCGATGTCACCTGTCCATGCGGTGATGTCACCTGTCCATGCGGCGATGTCACCTGTCCATGCGGCGATGTCACCTATCCGCTGTTGCCTGTCCATGGTGCAGCTCCCTGCTTTGTATGCCAAAGGAGGGCCGGGGGGGGCACAATTTCCAGTGAAGCATGGGAGCAACAGGGACTCGCATTTAAGATGCGAGCGGAATTAGCGCCTGGATCGCCGTGAATCTTCGCTTTGAAGGAAAAGAGGCTGCTGAGGATTAAAAACGCGGGAGGTCCTTCAGACACTTTTAAGCTTCTACAGGACTCTTACAGAAGGGAAAACCAAAAAGACACACACATAGCCCATATTCGGGGGTGGTTCTAGGATTTCTTTAAGGTAGCCATAATTCATACAGAGAAGCCAACTTTATCATTAGCCAATGATATGTCTTTAAATGGTGATTGACAGTGGAAGGGCACTCCGGGGGCCAATCAGCTTCCATGTGCTCATGTGGCCCCGCCCCTCTGTATATCCTTGCATGTAAGGCTAAGTACAGGTTTTGCGTCACTGCTCAAATCAGCGTTCTGTGTCAGAAGGCGCTGGAGGTCCTTTTTCTGCTGACTACAGTGACGAAGGCCAGCAGCATGAGGACATACTTATCGTAAGTGCAGTAAATCAAGTAAAATCTGCACACTGTCCAGTATCGCCTCAATAAGCAGGGAAGTAGTAGCATTCGGCACATCAGTACGCTCACCTCCATGGTCAGCCAGGCTACAAAGCAGCCATTACTGTCCTCGGAGGGACTTGTCCTGAAGAAGGGGTCGTCAGCGCCCCCCTCTGGGGACATGCTGATGGAAGACAGTGCTGGGGGCTTCACCCTGTCAGGGAAAGATGGCTAGGTCAGTTTGGACCACTTAGGGACATATTTTGAGATCATTCACGGGATGCACTGAAGATACATTGAGACAGGAGGGCAGAGCAAAAACTCTGGTCACTATGAAGGGAGCGAAGTAGCAAGAAGTGTAAAGAGCTCAATGAGGGTGGGAGTGATGGGGGTGGGAGGTGTGAGGAGGCAGAGAGGAGCAGGAGCCGCTCCAGGCAGAGGCAGCCCCAACAGCTGCTGATCATCCTACAAAATATGATGTTTTTTGTTGTCGGTGACGCAGAAGATTCGCGCAAAAACGTATGAATGTGTGCATGCGGACCATTTCGGAGGACATGCTGCGTTAGATACAGGTCACTTGTGATTAAATGTGGACCGTCAAGATAGGCAAATCTGACCCGAGCAAAAAAAATCAGAATTAGACAATGGAGCTTATAATGTGAGCAGCCCAGCGTATTTATGGTGTCAACTCCAAGGTACGTCTACCAAACTCAGGGAAAGATTACAGCCAGCCCAACCTCACAGCCTCTGCCACACAGACACTCTCCAGTCACCTAACGGCAAATCTGAAGGTCCTACAGGAAATTAAATCCATTTTCAGATTCTCATTTTAGTAGAACGGTAGCAGAATTCTCCATAACAGTCTTTCTTCTATCCACTTAATACACCCCCGCTCTACTTCTCATTTACCACTAATTCACTTTTGTCGATTAGGTGGTTCTGATCACTTTTTAATAAAAGCGTGACCCTAGAAGACTTCCCCTATAAGTTCTTCAGCTTTCCAATAATCCGCTCGTTGACTTCCTGCCGTGGGTCAGTGGCGCCTGTGGACGAAGGGCGTGGAGGACGGACTGGTCACTGCTCACCTGAACGGTCGGGGTCTGGCCCCTCCCACCAGCTGCAGGGCCCTCTCCACCACGTCCTCGTTCTCCTCCCTCCGCACGGAGCATGTGCAGTACACCACCTCCCGCACCTTGGGAACTGCAGGGGCCGACAGCTGGCCGTAAGTCACGCTGAAAAAAACGTGGACGTCTGACATTTTCAGTGCTGCCGCGAGAGGCAGGGGCCCCGGCACAGCGGGGACACACCAGCGCCATCTGGTATCAGGATTCCTACTCCGCTGCACTGAATCCTCCTGGCTTCACAGAGCACCGGTACCATATTTTTGAAAAAGCCATCAGCCATCTTGGAAAATACCAGTACAGACAAGTAAGAATGCGTGCTTCAGGTTTTATTAATGCATCCCAAGCATGGGCTGCTGTGATCCATTTTCAGTAGCATATCTGGAGAAAAAAGCTGCAAAACCTCCTCTTGGATCTCCTTCAGTGTCAGCAAGAAAAGGTGGTAAAAGAGTAAAAATCCATCCAATGGATTTTCATGTACTTATCAATCCCTCGTGTGAGGGACGACGTAAAGTTTATTCTGGCAATTGAGCACAGCGTAATAAAGAAGGACGACACAATTATAACCTGCTATCGCTGCTATGGGGATTTAAATCAAACACGATCATGCACAATCGGGCCCAATCTGAACAAGTCACACATGTATCAGATCGGTTGACGGTAAATAAATAAGCACCGTGCACACGCAGTAACTCTTACCTCCATTTTGCACTACATAATCATTGTGATTGTAGTGATTTCATTCCCATTTGAATTGTAATGACACAATAATGTGGAATGGCTACCACCAGCATCATTTGTACTAAAAACATACACTAGATTGCAACTGGACAAATGCTCCCTCGGATGATGATGACTATAAGGTTACCTGCACTCAGAAACTAAAATGCTGTTTGTGTTAGCATTGGGGACCACACAGTACTAGCTGGACGCTAACTCGACCCAATGGTTAGTGCTACGCTAATGTTAAAATGCTATTCATGTTAGCATTGCGTGCCACACTACCCCAGACGGATGCTAACTTGTTCTGCTTAAGGTGCACCGGGAGCCGTACTGTCCAAGTCAGACGCTAACTTGTCTTGCTTATGGTAATGGTATGCTAATGCTGAAATGCTATTTGTGTTAGCATCGGGAGGCACACCATCTCAGCTGGACACGCAATAGCGGAGCGAGAAATCATAGTGTGGCTGGGCTGGCAGAAAATCAGGTGGGCCGGTCCCATAATAATTCACTTGCCGACAAAATCACACCGCACACTCTACAGATTTCCACCGATCTAACCACGCACACATGCCCGTCAGACACAGATTTTATCGTACTGTATCATTTGCTATGAACGATGCATGGGTGGGTCTGTGTTCTATCTGGTTGGGCCCAGGTCCAGCTTGGCCCCCCCATGCCGTCACAGTAGATGCTACGTCGACCTGCTTATGCTAATGGCATGCTAATGCTGCGCTAAAACGAAGATAATCAATCTTACGGGCCTCAAGACCCCAATTGGAAAAACATTCTGGGGCTTCACTAATCTTCACTAAGTCATTAAAATCATATTTTCCTCTCTGACTGTAAAGACACTAAACACCAAAAAAATGTAATATTCAGAAGGAAGCGCCATTATTTATAACCTTATCTACAGTTTATGTGCAGTTATGATTAATGCAGACGTCTGAGTGATTTCCCAGGCCTCGTGATAAAAAGTGCCAGGTTCAGGAGGATCACGCTCCGTTGGCGTCGCTGGAAACATGCTGGTGGGGGGGGGGGGGGGCTGGTGAATCCAGCTACCCCCCCCCCAGACCTCACCGCAGCATCAATCTGCGCTCCGCCCGCGGGTATTAATAAAGCCCAAACTAGGCCAAGGCATCACATATCCGAGGCAGGGGGGGTGTAGGGCGGGGGGGAACTCCATTAGCCTCCAGCTGCCTCAACGGGGAGGCGACGCACCTCATTCAGGGGATGCCGACCCACCCGTCCGCTTTAGCCGCTGGAGGGACTATGCTGGTGACTGCCCTTGGCGATCTCACGTGCCGCTCGGCCTGGCTGCACGTTAGCCTGCTCACGCACAGGTCAGGATTACATCCCACACAGCAGACAGGTCTGGCCCGGATCTGGCGTCAGGCTGGCACTGCTGGCTGAGTTCTGGCACGGCAAGTGGTATGTCAACCAGATATGGGCCAGGTCTGGCAATGATGGCACTGTTTATATTATGGCATGCCAGATGTGGCCCGATTGTGGTTTGGTCTATGCGGCCCAGGCACATAGAAGACAGGTCTGGCAATGATGGCACTGTTCCCAATTACGCGCGGTGAGCGATTCTGGCTGACAGTCGGCATTTTTCATCTGGGCCAGAACCGTTCTGAGCGCGGCGAGCGATTCTGGCTGACTGTTCATTTTTCATCTGGGTCTGAAAGGAGGGTCAACGGTAAGGGAGGGTGTGTGGCGGATAATGAACGCACCCATCACAAACACACTGGCACAGAGCATCAACATGCGAGGGATTAATGGAAAGATTGGCTTCCGGCGTTTGATGTTGAAAGATGTTGTGATAGGATATGTTGTTTCTAATCCAAACCGGCACCTTGTCTATTTTCTTCTGTTCATGCGGGACATGTCAGTTCAGTCTGCTACTCCTTTGTTACTGGTGATATCTGGAACTGTGGTTAAAAATGAGTCCTGCTAGTTCCACTTTATGACTTTGTGCATTTCATTTCAAGTGATAGAAATATTT
>JAODJW010000050.1:1575089-1591136 GCA_026777045.1 Hyperopisus bebe
TCATTCTTTGCGGTATCTGGGCCAGAATAGTGTGGGCCAGATCTGGCCCAAAAGAATTTTGCTGGAGTAACACAGACACATCTGACTGGGGAGTTCTAAACCCCCACTAAATCCACTGCACTTCTCAGATGATCACATGATTCCATTCTCCTCCCACCTTGGCCCCTTCCAGAGCCTCCTGCCTGACTGCCCGTGAAAGGAGAGGCAGTGCTGGGTTTTAATTGCAGTTGCCAGCCTGCCTCTATTATTGATGGTAAATGGTTTACTGCTGAAAGATTTATAATGGCACAGCATCAAGATAACCAAGATGTTATTGAATATAAATCCACTGCTCTTTAAATTCTGTCAATCATTTACTTTTAGGTTCAATCTCATTTTTTTTTTTGTCCTTTTATGAGTCTTTGTCATACCCTCTCCTGTCACCACAAGAGTCCGACAGCCGAGAAGACCACCCGTGTTAATCCCGTCCTGAACCTGGATGCGTCAGATGACCCCGGGGTGCATGATTACCCCGACGTAGAACCCCATCGGGGTCGGACGGCCGCAGCACGCATCGTCAGTGCAAACCCGCAGGCTGCAGTCCCCCTATCCTGAGTGGGTGGAGGCAGAGAGGACAAGGTCTGCCACCAAAGCGGAAAAACGCCGGCAGGGAGCCTCTGCCTCGATCCCCGAGCGGGAAAACGCCGGCAGGGAGCCTCTGCCTCGATCCCCGAGCTCCTGCTCTCACCGGCTCTCCTCACTGCTGGCACAGTCGTCATCGATTCTTGGCTAACGAGCACCTGGGGAAAGCTTGGAAATGCTGCATCTGCCTATCATGTAACACGAGCGGCACACTCAAAGGGGCCCGCCGAGGCTAAACGGGATTCGGGCATTATGGGTAATCTTTGGTTTTTTTCACTGCACTTGCAGTTTTCCGGCGGTGATCTCCACACGCTCACCCATCTCACTCGTTCCCCTGCAGGCGAGGACCCTGGACGTCAGCAGGACGGAGTCGGTGGATGCGCCGTACTTACTGACGCTTTAGTGAAATTCTCTGCAGCCCTGGATAAAAGCGTCGGCTAGGAGACTGAGTACAGACCTCAATCTTACACAAGGAAGACTCTGACCTGCAGTGTCATTCATGAGGATTAAGCAGCATCACAAGGAAGCTCTCTGGGTTGGTTATAATTGATGTGCTGGGAAGATTCTATCACTGACTTATGATAATGAATAACATATTCTAGTGCTGCAAAAAAATAAGCTGGTCAGCATAACCCTTTCTCCCCAAGACTTACACATCATGGCGTGAGTGAGGTACTGCATCTGTCTCTCTTCCAGGTCGGCGAGCTTTTGTGAGGAGAGTGAACCGCAGGAGAAGCCTGGTAGAAGGTCCAAGTCTGAAAGCCAAGAAGGACAGCTGTCAGCGCCTGGTTTGGATGGCCGGCCACGTAGCTGCAGCAGCCGCCCACTGGAACACGCATTTATATATAGCGCCTTTCACAGCAGTGACTCACAACAGGGAGGAGGGCAAGAAAGGATGCCAGATGACAACAGAGGAGAGAAACCAAGTAGAGAGGGAAAAAACTTCTGGGAGTCCAAGGTCAACTCCCCCCGCCCCCCCACAGGTAGGCTAACAGAGAAAAATACCATGATTTAATAAAAGCAAGGTATATAAACAAGTTTCTGATCTGTGACTTGTCCAATGCATCAAAGTGATCTGCCTTCACCACAGGACAGATGTTTGTGTGACACATGTGATGGTGTCTAGTGTATCTGGAGGCATACCGTGGGTTCCTGGCCATCCACTGGGGGCACACAGTTAGTTTCAAGGCACCCAATGGGGGCTTAGTTTGAGTTCCAGCACATCCAATGGTGGCATAGAGCGGGTTTCAGGGCACCCAATGGGGGCATAGAGCGGGTTTCAGGGCACCCAATGGGGGCATAGAGCGGGGTTCAGGGACACACTGGCTAAACCCTATGAACCTGGAGATGTAGGCAGTTCTAGCAGGTCTTAGGTTCCTGTGGTCTTAGGTACCTCCGCTCTCAGCCAGGAGGAACTGCACAGGATCGCTGACCCCGGAGGCAGAACAGGGAGGCATTAGCAGGATGACGTGGACTCTGTACAGCAGCATGTCGCTCAGCTCCAGCTCCGTGAAGAGCTCCGGGAGAAGTCTCACATCTACGGGGGATTCAATTTATTTTTATATAGTGCCTTTCAAGAGTGTGTAGCAACTCATTATTACATCATTTATACAGAATGGTGCATAAAACAGGGAAGAGAGAGAAAGAAAGAAATAAACAGAAGAGAGGAACCAAAAAAAACTCTGGGGGTGTAAGGTCAACCAGCTGGCCAAATCCCCCCAAGCCAAGGGCTGCAACCCAGAAACGACTGTGAAAACCCAGAGTGACTTTGTGGAGTGTTCCGGAAATGCGCCGCTCATCAGCAGCACAGCCGCGAGGTGGATGCGTCTAAAAACCTAAAGTTGTCACCTGATCGTCTTCATTACGCCCCCGTTTCACTGACAGCGGAGATGGTGCCATCGCGCATTACTGATGCCGCTTCCATAAAAACCAAATGCGTTTATCTCTGACTTCGCTATGATAGATTAACATAATTGCAGAGGAAACACTGATCCAAATCTTTTTTTTTTTCCACATAAATATATAAGTCTCTATGATGGGCTGGCACCCCATCCTGGGGGGTTTGCTGTCTTGCACCCGTTGCTCCAGAACCCCCGTCTGTATATTGTATGGATGGATGGATGGATGGATATACAAAAGTCCTTAAAATAAAGCCAGAAAGGCCTTTCTTAAAGGAAATCTTTGCAGATTATAAACAAATTGTGAACAATAAAATTAAAGTTAACATTGAACTGTCTTTCCATCCACCTGCTTATCCAATATATGGTCTCAGTGATATTAAAGTATATCAAAAACATTTTTATGGCAACAGTGAACAGCAGAGATTAGAGGATCATGGACAGACTCTTAGTAGTAGAAAAACTAGAATATCAGTTCGTCTCGGAGACAGAGAGGCGATTCTCTTCACAATAGGGTAGTGTAGTAGAATAAATACACATTTTAAATTACGAAATATTAATTAATTACGCAATACACAGGCACGAGCAGGGCAGCCCCATGTTGAAGGACCCCCCACGTACTTCTGCAGCCCATGTCAGACAGGCAGCGCTGGAGCTCCCTTCTCTGTGGCCCCATGTGGCTGACCCTGCAGATGTAGACGTGGGCGGAGTGCGACGCAGCGAGGGCGGCGGCGTGGGCGATACTCGAGGCTGACAGGGCGCCAGCCAGCAGCAGGTTACTCCCTTTGGCCAGCAGGGGGCTCGTGCATTGAAGGGCCAAAGTGCGACACTTATCCTAGGAAGCAGCGTTCAGATAAGCTTCACACGTCGAACCAGCTAAATACAATAAAACATGTAAAGACATAAGAACAAACACAAGAGTAAGTTTTCGTAGTTTGCACAATAGTTTTACTTTTTATTCTCTCCTCGATCTTCTGTAGTCTATCTCCATTAGTTTCTTTTTTTTTCCATGTGGCATTATGCGGTGAGGAGGATTGTGGGAGAAACTGTAATCCCGGCTAATATTACCCACACCGTGTCCCCGGTACTCAGGTCAGCGGTTCACACTTTGAAGGGGGCGTACTGAGAGCAAGCTCAGCATTAAATCGCCGGCGGGTGTGAACGCAATGCTAAGATTAACTTACACGCCACAAAGCGGTCTATATGTGAAGACCAACAGATCCCAATGAAACATGAACATTAGTATTTGGGGTGTTATTTACAACAGAACTCAGGAATTATGGGAAAACACCAGGAATAACTGTTAGGGGGTGCTGTAGCACATCACCATTACAGATGAACTGAGCATATGTTTTGCGTGCTTAGCTATATCTTCATGCTCCCATGAAGCACTGGGGCAGGTAACCAAGGAGATCACGGAGAAATGCTTGCGATATCTGTCTCTCTGGGCTTTTGTCTAGTTGTGATGGATTTTATAGACCGCCTCTCAATCCTCACCTACCGCCGGAGAAAACACAGCCCCTTCTGGGGTCGGCCCCAACCCTTTTTAGGGCCCTGAGCGAGATATAATTAGCCTAGTTGTCATTTGTCGTCTTCCTTCCCATTCTGGCAGGCTGATCAGTTTGGGAGGGTGCCCCCTGGTGGCCGCTTAGTGCCGTCGCTGACCTGAACGAGGAGCCGCCGGTGGATGAAAAGCGGTGAGCCGTAGAGGCGTCCTCTGAGGCGAGAAGGGAAGGCGAGCAGGTCCCGGCAGTGCGGGTCTCCGCAGAAGGCAGCCCCCCGCAGCTGCTCGAGGCCCTTCACCTGAGAAAAGCCCCCCGCCTCCAGAGCACCGCAGACGTCCTCGAGGCTGGGAGGACGAACAGCAGAGTTGGGTGGCAGCTGACGTCGCAATTTTTTAACTCTTTCTTGAAGGTTAACATTATACTGCAAAAATAACACTATAATCCCATATCTACCTGGCATTGCAAATTTATTAGGAATAAAATGTGGCGTAGCCTATATCCGGTCCCGTGTGACCTCATCAAAACGAACTCAGAGGCCACAGTCTGTTGTGATTCTTTGAATATTAAGGCTCCTCAATGGGCGCATCTGAATCAATAGAGTAAAGCTCACGTTTGCAGGAATAATGAGACGAAATAACTCCAGAAACACGTCATCAGTTGCTATGCTCAATGCCAGAACGTCTTTTAAGTGTCGTGAGGAGGAACGGCAACTTTACAGCGGTGAATGCTTTACTGTCCCAACTTTTTGGGGTTGTAGACCAGGGTTTCTCAACCGCTGGTTGAGACCATGGATTTATACTGTATTAGCTGAACATAGTTTGGTCCGGTATGAACTGTAACACGTACGAAACCCGCTCTATGCCCCCATTGGGTGCCCTGAAACCCGCTCTATGCCACCATTGGGTGCCCTGAAATCCACTCAATGCTGCCATTGGGTACCCAGGAACCCACCTAGTGCCCCCATCGAGTGTCCTGAAACCCGCTCTATGTCCCCATTGGGTACCAATTTGCCGGGGACACACCCCCCCTGTCGGCGAAAATACCCCAAGAGGGAAAAAACTGGCCTTTGTTCTGGGAAAAGCTGAGAATTCCTACAATAGATCCAGTCAAGCTGAACCTGAAGCAGGAGATGTACAAGAAATCAACCACTGCTTGTCTCTTCTGCTGGCTTCAGTCTAGATCCCGTAGTCTCGGTCGTTTCAACCTGTGATGACGGCAGATAAAGCCTCCATCCTCAGTAAGGTCAGCCGGCCGCTGAGGCGTGGAGGACAGCCGGACAGAGTCGCAGGGTGATCTGACTACACATTCAGGATCGAGGGCCGCCGTTATGGGGAAAATGGCTTGGGAGCAGGCAGGCATACGGTTATGCTAAACAGCTTTTACAGATCCCTGCCCAAGGTACTGGAGTGGTAAATTTAGTGACAGATGAACAGATTCATAGGACATGTTCTTGGGGTTTAAAGACAGAGACGGGCCACCCTAGGGCCTTGTCAAAGGGTGGTGAGAGGTTCATATACATTTTTGAGTTATGAGGTTTATGAGTTATGTACCAAAAGCAAGGTACATGGATGGTGCCCTGTGGATGGTCTTTGTTTACTGGCAGAATCATGGTGGCATTATGCAGTGATCACAGTGGGGGCCAGGATGGTCAGGAGCTCACCAGGTTTTCAGGCTGTTGACCCAGGCAAACAGGGGCAGGGAAGAGGCACGTTCCCGGCGCTTCCTCACAGACTCTGGCAGGACGGCGTCGATGGAGAGAAGGCCACTTCTAATCCGGCAGCGGGCCAGCGAGGCCGCCAGTCTGGTCCTGGAACTTTGGGTAGAGTTGTGGGGGGGAGGAGATTATGACAGATACCAGAAAGGAGGGCAGCAGAGACTAGGTGCTGGGTTGACAGACCCCCATACCCAACTGACATCTTGCCTGCTGACGGAAACTTATCTGCAGTAAGGACACGATCGTCACCGTTACCTTTAATAGGAAACAGAAACAATAACAGCACACTGGACCCATTTGGCCTTAAAGACAGTCAGTCAGAAAAAAAAGGTTTAAAAGAAATGAAATGAAATTATCGAAATTAAATGATAAAATGAAACTACATTTAAAAAATGAAATGGTGCTTTAATTGGCATTTGCACAAACACGAGTACAGATACCGTGGAATTTCTTTTCGCATATGCCATCACGCTCACTTTTGAGACGTAACACACATACAGTTGAGAGGTTGCGGTCTGAGTGCGGGGTCCGATAATTTATCTAGTGCCCCTGAAGCACGACAAGAAACAAAAAGGGAAAAAAACAGCAAATTTATCAGGTACTGCGGTACGGACCTGTTCAGACGCCTCTCCATCTCCGCCACGTTGGCCAGCCGCTCCACTTGGTCAGAACTGGGTCGCTTCCGGGGGATGAACTTAATGTCCTGGAGGTCGTACAGCATCACCATAGCAAGGCATATCATGTCTGCAGGCTAGGGGGACAAGGACACACAGCCAGACAGAGTCACACGGCATACAGGGGGTTAAAAGCAAGGAGAGGGGCAGCCAATGAAAGGATGGCATCCGTCCTGCACCCACAACCAAGGAAATTTTGAGGCCACGTCAGAAATCCATAAGGATGCCCAGCATGTGGGAGATGATCCTTCAACCCTTCTAAGGATGTTGTCTTAGCGCCAGGTGCTAACTGAATAGCGTTACGCTAAAACCTGCACTGTGAAAAGGACCATTCATACATTCTGATGCACACAGATCAGACATCCACAAAGCGCGGCCTATAAGTGCTACATATCTAGCAGAGAGAGCTGCCCTTCGCTCATCTCCTTCACAAGCTTCCTCAAAGTCTCTATTCTTGCTTAATCATCGGAAGTCTCACCCGCGTGTCTGTCGCTGCGTGTTTGCGCAACTCCTGTCTCGGCACACTTTTCAGTTTGATTTCAATGTTATCCTGCACTGTTTTGCATTTAAGCATAATTGCACAAACAGAGCACAGGGATGAACACCTACCAGGCAGACAAACAGGGATTAAACCGAACGGTAAATATGTATGAAAACTAAAGTGCAGAACGTCGGTTAGATGTTTGGCTTATCCTGTGTGTTTTTACAGAAGGATAATGGAAGTTCAAGAGTCATCACTGTGGATTTGTGTCACTTTGATTAGTCTGGCTCCATCGAGATTAAATAAAACACAAAGCGGTCTGCAAAGATTGTTCATCGACAAAATGCTGTTTTGTTATTGAAAATTTGTTCCGGACCTCTGACTTTGAACATAAATCTAATGCAGACCTTTGATCAAAAAGTTTGAGAAACCCTTCTCAACAACCAAAAATCATAAAGGGAACAGACTACTCGGTGATGTATATGTCAAAGATCAGAGGAATCCTGTTATGCTGAAGTTCTGAGATGCTGATCACAAAGAAAACCTTGAGTGGTCAAAGCAAAACTGATTCACCAAACTGGAGTTCTTGTTTGTAATTCGCTTTGGGGAAAATCAGGGTGTATAAAAAGCTAAGGGCTTAATACATGTAACATACACGACGAAGACCCACAAACACATGTGCGAAGCTCTGAACTGTTTTTTTATGTCACAAAATGCTGCAACCCCCCACCCAAATCTCGTTGCATTTTCTAGGCTAAAGCATTAGAGCTTAGCACTCACAATGGTGTGGGAAAGGCTGCTGTCAATCATGGCGTCTTCGAGAAGCTCGTGATCTGAAATGAGCAGCGAAGCAGTTTTCAGAAGAGTCACTATGTAAGAATAATAGACAATGATGAAGATTTTAAGATTAATTCACTGCAATAGACAAAACAAAAAATCCATAAGGAACACAGGAAACAAGCGTTGACGCCGAAAACCCTTGGACCTTGGTAGAGAAGACCTTGGACAAATTCCCAGCTGACCAGCGTGTTCAATAGCAGCCTAGCCTTCCACTCACAATACTGAATGTTCATTTTTCTAACCTGGAATTAAGATGTTCTTAAATGCACAATGCTACGAAATACAGTGTGTAGTCTTACCAGTTTACATTAACTGCACCTTCATGATGCATTCATAAGCAGCATTTAAGTATATGTTAACATCCTAATATACCTTAACAGTTTTAATATGCATTAATAACACACATTGAAGTTTGTTATCATCACATAATTTTTATTGATGTTTATTGAAAGCTTTCAAGGTATGTTAGCATGTTAAAATATACTTACAGACTGTTTACGAATATTCAATGAATGTGTTATAAATGCATTATGAAGGCGCACTGAATGTTCTAAGAATCGATTATAAATGAATGTAAAGCAGCAGTTAATGTAAAACATTACTGTTATTTTACAAATATTCAACACCGTGATGAGACTGAGGCATGCAACGCTTCAATCAAAAACCAGACATAGCCACTGCAATATAGTGTATATGATGTTTATGTAATGCTTGTTTTAGCTTTTTTTCTGAAAATGGAAAGATTCTGCAACTAAAAGGTGTGAGAGCCTTGGAAAGATCAAGAACAATAGCTGTCAACGACAAGGCACGGGAAATGTATGCATCTCTGAGAACAATTCCCACAGATCAAAGGACACACTTTATTTATTACGCAGCCTGTCCTAGAATCTATTTCCCTTGATGTTTGGACGGATTTGCTTCAGACATCATCTGTGGCAGTCATTTTCCCTGTGGGATACTAAATATTACCAAGAATCTGGGATTTTGCAGTACGAAAGACTATCAGTACTGCGCCGTGTTCCCACTTTATGGACAAAGACGAACAGGCAAGGTTTGGTACAGTAATCAGACAGATGGCATGTTGGGATTGATAGTACACAGGATTCTGGACAAATTTCAGTCTGCTGTTTTCCCAACTAGACAGATCAGCTTCAATGAAGGTAATAACAGTTTTGCAATGCAAATTGTAATTGCTGTATGACAGAAAGCGATAGAATGTCTTTCAGCAAAGGATTTGATCGTGCTTTCACAATGGGGAAACCCTTAATTCTCAAGTTCCATATCAGAGGTGGATTTATGTTACCACTGAAACACAATGAAGTTCATTCTGGTCTGCTTCAGAGCTATGTGTGTTAAGGTGTCATACTTCTGGATGTTTCTGTAGATGAATCAGCCTCTGGAGGAACATAGGACCAACCGCCATCCAATCAGCCTTCTGCTCTTTGATATTCATTGATGTCATTTGTGGGCATTGTTATTCACAAATTCACTCAAAGAAAGATCTGAACATGATACGCATATATTCACATAACATTCGCCTTATTTAGCAAACGCTTTTGTCTGAAGCAACATACAAGGGAGGATCAGAGAGGAGGAACTTCTGGCAAACATGTTTGGAACAGATAACGAATGCTGACGTGAAATTCACTCTGGCCTGCTGTGTAGCTCTGCCTGTGATCAGAAGGTCGTCGGTTCAAATCCCATAAATGGCAACGTGGTTTGCCATTGAGCCCATGAGTAAAGCCTTTAAATCCCACTGCCCCAGGGAAATTCTGACCCTTCTGTGTGATCTTTACGTTGGACAAAAGTGTCTTCTTAATATAGGTAATGCTGATCTTAAAGAGTGCAAATCTCAAGATCTCAGCTGCGCATAAAAATGATTCTATGTTACTGTAAAACAGACTCCAAACCAGCTTTTTCCGACACCCTCATTTTCTCGCCCTGGCAGCCCTGTTCATCAAGCTCTGCTCTTCCATGTTACTCACACATGAGGGTGTTGAAGGCCAGCTCATAAGCCCAATGCTGGGATGCCTCGTCCTTGGCCTTGGGTACGGGTGGCTTGATCTTCTCCCCGTAGTCTATCAGCCTGCACACAGATGACATCTCCAAGCGGAAGCTCTGGAAGATGGTGGCTGCCAGGAGGTACACATGATCTGGGGGCCCAGCTGTCATCCACTGAGGGGCCCCAGGAAGCAGTGTGGAAGGCTTATCTGTGACGGAGTCTGCCTCATCCTGCAAGCTCAGACCTTGGAAGAGGGAGACAGGACAGCCTGCCACCTCCGGTGTCACCATCTCACCAGAGGAGCTGTGTATCCTAAATAACACACCAGCAGTAGAAATGATCAGAGTGTGTGTGTGACACAGCATTCAGGCAGTAACGCCCCCAAGACCTACCGGCTCTTCTGCCCTCCACCACGTCACGACAACCTAAACAAAATCATTCACTGCTAGGCCGTTCTGTTTCGTTTTTTTTCCACTTAGTGTCGCAAATTACCTTTAAATTTTAAACACCCGCGGTTGAAATGACACTGAATCCGCGAAACAAGACAAAGAAGTTGTCCGGTCAGTTTGATTGAAATCTCGGGGAAGGGGAACATACATTCAGCCAGTAGCGCCCTGTTCAGGTTACAGGAAAGCTAACACCGCAGTCGTTTTGTTATCTTTAGTTTTCCGAAACAGAAATATGGAGGCCATGTGAAATGGGGCAGAGAACAGCCAAAGCAAACACAGCATCTTCTCCGCTTCTCCGGGGGGAGGCGGTAAATGGAAAAGTGGTTGATCAATGTGAAACTGTCACCTGCGGGGGGGGGAATTCGGGGGGGGGGGGAGAAGCGAAGCTTAAATAAAATGAATGGTTAAGAAAGATGATCCATCACCTGCCCCGGTTTTGCTCATCTGAAACCGCTCCTGTAATCCGCCATCCGTACTTGGGTTCTCCTGGTACCAGTTACACTGACACTGAAATGCATCATTTTGAATAAATAACCAGCTTCCCAGCCCGGGCGGGGGATCCCCTCAGGCAGGAACCAGCATATTTACATAGTGCTGCTGTACCGGAGCGCCCAGCTGGCTGTCTAACCAGAGGGTCCTGACCCTTAAGAGGATCCCAAATGCTGACATAAAGCATCTTGATGAAGTAGCCAGCGTTAAACGATGCGCTTGTAACGGCGCATTCAGCGCCCCGATGCATGCAGATTACACCCTGTGCACCAATCGGCACCACTCTGAATTGAGATTTCACTAGAGCCGAGACAGTTATAAACAATTAATTTGCCAATGAAAAGTGCTTTTAGAATACGTTAATGTTAAATGTTAATTCGTTTAGCGCTGTGCCATTGCCTCAGCGGAGCTCAGAAAGTAACTATAACTATACCGGTATGTTAAAGTTAGCTCTTTGTCGAAATTGAGTTTTATATGCTGCCACGTGTTTGATCAGCATTTCCGGCTTGTCGAATATTTTCTACATTAAATGAATATGAAAACAGATCATTTTGTTCAGGTGCGGAAGAGCCTTGTCCATATTTATCTTTATTTGAAGATCCATCAGTCCAGGTCCGCCAAATTACTCATTAATCTTTGCTTGAAAGTACATTTTAAAGTATGGGTATAAAGGAGATTTTCCTCAGACCATGCAGTTGGGGACAGCAGTGTGAATAAGGCTGTCCCAGAAATTTGCATGCAGTGGTGATTTATTAATTTATTTGTGAAATAAAAACTCAGATGAAGCACTTTTGGCCCTGTTTACATTTGGGTTTAAAATGCTTCCTGGGCAATCTAACGCGAGGCATGATGGAAGGCCAAACCCAGTGTGACTTACTGACAACAAAGGGATTTTATTGATAAATTGAACTCATGAAGGCAGAAACAGGAGCCCTGATGGGTCAAACAAAGGCAAGGAGATAACTGAGACTAACAACGCAAAACTGACACCCCACGGGGGTTGGAATGAGGAAATGAATGCCTGAGGCCCCAAATTAGGGTTAGCAAACTGAGGCTAGAGTTAGGGTTAGAAAAAGTATGGTATTTTCAGGCCTCAACATGTGTTTTTATGACAAAGCTGGGCCCTGTAAAATAGGAAACCACAGTTTAGCATGCTTTAGTAGCGTATTTCCTACTTCCCAACAGCCTGTTGTATCACCCTAAGGCCCCAAATTAGGGTTAGGGTTAGCACACTGAGGCTGGGGTTAGAAAAAGTATGCTATTTTCTGGCATTAACATGTGATTTTATGTCTGAATTCGGGCGCTGAATCCTTTGAAGGACTCGGTCTATGGATATGTAGCCTTTCGTAGGCTACGTTTTTTTGAAGGTCGAACAGAAAGCTTTGTTAAAGGAGGCATTCTGACCTTACCTTCGAGTCACGAAGGACCGCTCCTGTCGCCCGGCCGGGAGACCCCCACTCTACCTCTGCACAGTGAATCTTGGGTGTTGGAGTGAGAAAGATGCATCAGGTGGATCCTTCGAGACTCGGCAAAGGAAGGATTCATTCTCACGCTGCATTTGAAAATGCCTTAGAAATGGGACAGCCTTGTCGCACCGCTGTGACACATTTGGGCTTCGAACGCAGTCTTTGAAGGACGCAGCCCCTGAATTTGCAATAGCACTAAATACATGTTAATGATTGCTAAGAGGTATTGTGATCTGATGTCACAATAACTGTGCGTGGGACAGTAAGGACATCTGAGCACAAGCGGTCAGCTGAACACCTTGGAGACACGCGATGACAGACACAGGCGTAAACGGCGACGTGTCTCGGCTGTCCACTCGTGACCTGATGGCCCAAGATGAATTTTAAAACTAAATGTACAAAAACTAAATGCCTTTGATGATAATGTAATGTGCGCATTGGGCCTTAATTAAACACCAAGGTTTAGCGCGTCTGCTAATTGAGATGCATTGCTATGTGTTGTAGTGTCATTTTTTTAAAAACTGCACAGAATCCCCAGCGATACGCTGCCGTCACCTTCACAGGTACGCGACAAAGCACCTGACATTTAATTAGAGGATGGGGAAACATTTGGAGAGGACATACCTGCTGAGCTCCATCGAACTGTATGCTTATGTGAGTAAGCTGGCCAAGCTATAGAGCCAATTACAGTCTCAGATTCCCAATGTGAGGCTCAAAATTGGCGGTAGCTGACAGTTACAGAAATAACACAAAAAAACTGTTTGAAATTCGGCTAAATAATTTGTTTTACAGCTTGTGTTTCCAGGATTAAAGTAAAATAATTTGATGTCCACTTTTCCTCTTTATATTTTATAATCCTATGATTAAATGGCACCAGTAATGAATGTTAGCAACGTGGACAGATGAAAGCATCATGTGACTGACCATGCAGTGGTTTTCCAGCGCTGTTTATTTGGTGCTTGTTCATAGGGAGCCTACTGCCTGTTCCAGAGAGTACTGGGATGTCAGTCCGTCGCAAGGTTTATAGAGAATATCGGCAAAAATCACAGTGAGAACATCCAAAACATTGAACGAAGAGAGCTGGGGCAGAACAGTGATCCTACCAGCCTGTCTGAGTGGCTAGGCTTTAGCCAAGTTCATACGTCACTTTTCCATGTGCCGTTAGACCTGCTTTTTACCCCTGGTGAAAGTGCTTCAGTCTGGGGTAATTTTATTAATTCGGTGTGTTTTGTGAGTCTCTTAGGGTGACCTGTAGGGGAAACGGGATCACCATAATTCCCAGGATTATTCCACTTTAATTTTCAGACTAGCTTTGTGAATCGGACCAGTCAATGTTCATCTGTTAAGTCTTTTAAAACAGCTTTGTTGGTGTTTCTGGATTAGCGATGGTCATGACCAGCAATCTGTAACTTACTATAAAGTGTTTTTGGAACTGTGTATCCAGCCAACTCTAATGAAAACAAAGCACAATGCAAAAAGAGTTAATGTGTTGTTACAGCTCTAGACACATGCCACTGTTTAGACACAAGAAGTATGAATGTTGGAGCATTGTCTTTTAATAATTAATATGCAGAATAGAGAACGGCTCCCAGGATGGTCCCTGTCTTGTCCGTCATTCCCTCATTTGGCCAGCAGGTGTCCCATGCCATCTTGTTTCTCTCTGTTTTCCTAGCGTTCGAGTCCTTTGTGATTATTAACAAACCACACTCGTTCCTTATTATCCCCAGCTTTTTTGTTTGGGTAATTCATCAACGGCCCACACCTGTTTCTTGTCTAGTTCCGGTTACTTGTGTATACACATGCCTGCCTTTACCCAGTTCCTTGTTTGGTCATTGTATGTGTTACTTATCAGTGCTTCTGTGAATGTTGTACATTTTGTTTGTCTTGTCATAGTTTCTTGTGTTCCTTCTGCTTTGTCCATTCTTGTTTTGATCCCTCGTGGTCCCTTTTGTTTCTCGTCTGTTTAATCATTTCAATAAAATCCCCTTGTTGCTACTAAGGCACACTGTTGATTGTTCCTTCCCATCATGCCACACCACAACAGCTGGCAGGACCATTCCAACTAAACACTTTGGTGGCATGAGTGATTAAATCTGAACCTCCTTAAAAGATATACGTAGAGGTACAATCCACCTTTTATGCTTTTATGGTATCAGTGAACTCTTTGCACCTGTTTAAGAATCACATCCTTTATGCTAGGGAATTTCAGAAGTTCTTACCTTGTAAATTCTAGGGATGTAAAAATTTAACCAGAAGTAACCTGCTGACACGTCCTTTAACGTGGAATGCAGAATTATGTTCTTTGTCTGGTATTAAAAGCCATGAGGCAGAAATTAAACCACATACATGGGAACCCTGGGTCTATATGCAGGTGACAAGAACCGGAGACACAGCTGACTGGACGGCCGGAATAGAGAGAAGCTGGAGAGGAGCCTTCAGGTTTGCATCACCTGTGAAATACTTGCGCACTATGTTAAGGCTTGTGTAGATGCATATTCAATAACCCCCAGTGACTCAAAGATCTTTTATATAAAAAGCACTGCTATAATACACCATTAACTTAACCACTGTTATCATCGACACCATCATCATCATCATCATCACTGCTTTTCCAGGTGAGGGTGGCATTTAAAATCAATAATAAATGAGGGGAAAATTAATAATGCTATGTTTAATAAAAAAGATCTTTTTAAAAAAATGAAAAGACGTTTAGTGATGCAAATACTGGTTAAGTATGAGATATTTACATTTACTTTCCCATACAGTATTTACATGATAGAAAAAGGCAGAATTTAAAAATGCCATTGAAGGGGTCAGGAGCACGAGCACAGCTCGCGGCCGGTTAACAAGGAAGCGTCTCTGCGCGCCTGCGTGCTGTGCTTTGCCCAGATTGTCAGCAGTTTGGTTAATCGTTAGGAAGTGAATTGACTCGTGCAGAAAGACGGAGCGTTTTTCTACATTTGGCTCTAGTTTGCCCTCTGCTGGCAGGATCCCATTTAGCAGCTAGAATTATCGTCTGCGCTTTTTACAGGATTTTATTATTTCAGGACATTTTTCTCTGGTATGTACTTATATATATATATATATATATATTGATGGCAGTGTTTGTTTCGGGATTCCTTAAGGCACTGTGGCGGCGGTGAGGAAGAAACGTACAATAGAAAGACTGGGCTTTTAAGATCCAGTTAAACAGAGTGTTATTGTGCGACAGTTGCGCATCCACTAGAGGGCACTATATACAGGACAAAGACACCATGTCTTGGAACTTCAGCATTGACTGCATATAAATTACAGCAACGTGAACTTCAGATTGTGAAGTCTGTAATTTATAGAAGAATTGAGCAGCCTCTTGAGGACTGCACAACAGGCTTTATGGCTGAAATCTACAGTCACTAATCACACAAATCCACAGGCTTGTAATAAGCAACTTGCTCTGATTTGTTTATCATGCTCCCTGCGTTAATTATGTCCCACTTATAAAGATAAAACAACGTTATTATGTCCAGAAAAGTTGTGTGACCACAGAAGAATAATTGGCGAAAATTATATTTATCTGCATGAAAGAGAAAATTACTTTATACTCTTCACACCATTTGGTTCTGTGGTTATAGTGTCATAAAATGCATGAATGAAAAGTTCTGGTGCCCTTTCCGAAATCTACGACCGGGGCCGGTTCTCCTCCAGGCATGCGGCTTATTATGGTGCATGGTGGCTCGTACGTGATTGGTTGGCGGGATTGGTCTGGGTCAGGGAAGCCTGTCTGCCAGCCAGTAAGCTCATCTGGAATTTCAGTAATAAAGGTCTAATCTGTGCAGGAAGGTGCTGAGCAAGACCCACGATTGTTCCTGCTGCTCACACGCGCCTGGCTCACGTTCACCCCCCCCCCCCCAACCCACCAACCTCGTTTC
>JAODJW010000050.1:1592848-1604735 GCA_026777045.1 Hyperopisus bebe
ATTCCCTTCTAATAGGTGCCCCCCCCCCCCCCTCCCACAATCAGCAAAATGTACTGAAATGTGAAATAAGTCATTCGGTGACTCGCAGAGTATTTTCTTTGCAAAAGTAGCTCACTGTAAAAAAAAAAAAAAAGATTGGAAACCACTAAAGTAAACACTCAGGCTCAATCAGAGAAATGAGCAGATTGTAGAAACACTCAAGCATGTTTTTATGCTGTATTTGCTAGAAGAAACCCTGAACAACTACTTGCTTGTTTATCTTACTATTGCACAAACAGAGAGCTCGATAAGCGGTTTGCCTCCCTGTCACATGATATGCCAGTTGAGGTCAAGAAAAGGAAAAGTTTTATATCATGTGATAATAAAGTGGCACTTCTCCAGGGATTCGGGGTGGGGGAGGTTTATATTTTACGTCTGAGTAAAATTCTCGGATGTTAAAGCAGAGAGACCCTCCTGTGTAATAGTGATGTGTTTTTTGTTTATCTATCTAGCCATCTAGAAACTATGAAACTTCTCTTCCAATTTGGGGTCATAATCCCATGGATTTATCAGTAGCAGTTCAGCACAATGATAAACAGCAGGCTACTCTAACCTGTGACTCTTAATAATAATAATAATCCATCCATCCATCCATTTTCCAATCCGCTTATCCTACTGGGTCGCGGGGGGCCCGGAGCCTATCCCGGAAGCAATGGGCACGAGGCAGGGAACAACCCTGGACGGGGGGCCAGCCCATCGCAGGGCACACTATAATAATAATAATAATAATAATAATAATAATAATAATAATAATAATTATTATTATTATTATTATTATTATAATTAATTAATAATAAAATGCCTTGCTTAAGGACCCATAGATCTGCTGCGGTTGGGTTTGAACTGGTGACCTTCTTTGAATACGGTCATCAGCTTAGGGTTAAGTGACAAGCAGCAAGACTTTGAGATTAGATCTGAGGAAAAACACATCTTATTTTGGGCCAAGATGTAGAGGACGCGAAACAAAGACATTGCTGTGTATCTGGAAATGTGGCCTCTTCTCTTTGCTCTTCCTCCTTGCTGTGCTGAACTTCCAACTGCCCCATAGGGGGCAGTATGGGGCCCCAGTGGGTTCAGACACAGTATCTGTGATCGGATGGTCGCTGGTTCAAATCCGCTGAATGAACAAAACATAATTTAAATTTTACATTCATCAGTGCCGAGTTAGTATCCCTTTTGAAGCTGAGTGAGAAACACTGTTTCCTGTGTTTTTGTGTCTTTTAAGCAAACTCATGTTAACTGCAGCATTCGACAATAAAACACTGCCTTATCTTCACCAAAACATGATTTTGGTCTTTCTTAGATAGGAGGGGACCGATAGATTCCCCAGGCTGTACTGTAATGAATGCCGGAGAAATTTCCTAGTGGAGGGAATTTGCTTGTGTCTGCCTCCCTTCTCCGCTTTCTTTTGCTTTCCGTTGCGATGGACGGAAGGGGCTGTTTAGGGACCGCTTTGTCAGTGCTGAAAGGCTTTTTCCGTCTCGCTCTTGTTTTTCTCACAACGTGGCGCTCCCTCCGGGAAGAAGTGTCCATAATGAGGTGTAACAGGATCGCGGAGTATAACACCAGATCGCTTAAACGAGGGCCTTTGAGACTGGGCTCGCCTTTTGTGCCACGGGACCCCGCACTGCGATCGGCGGTACCTTTCGGGTCTGTGTTCCCAACCCGAGACTGGAATGGAAATTGTAGCCCTAGAGCGCTAGACGCACCCCGGCCTGCAGGGGGCGACCGACCGCTCCGGCCAGAGGTCGCCCCAAGGTAACTTTTGGCTTTTGAGGCACGTAGCTGTCTCCCAGCATCCTCCCAGCATGCTTTGCTGTAACTTAGCAACATTGCAGCAACCTTCCTGACATGTAAAGGCGAGACACAGCAACTGCATATTTTATCACATTTAATTGAGTTATGACCAAATTTGGTTCTGTTAGGTTTTATCTCATGCTCTAGTTTAATTATACTCCCGTTTGGAAAAAAAAATGCTACCATTTACCTACCTACTCCACATAAAGGTGGACAGTCAAAGCACTTTAAAACCCTTTTTCTCAGTTTCAGTGTCAGTGTAGTTGCTGTGTTTCACCTCTGTGGGGCAGTATTGTGGACCCTTGCCTGGATGGTGACAGGGCTGCTCACCCAGCATAATGTCAACACAGCGAAACACGTGAAGCGTCTCCAGTTCAATCTGGAAAATCCGAGTGGCCGCACGCCGCGGCGAGATGGTACCGTCTGCCGGTTATGTAACCACCCGTCGGTGTGTGACACGCTAGCGGTGGAACCACTGAGGTCCACGGACACTGGAGCGGTTCCTCAAGCGGGGACCAATACCCGGCTTTCTCAGCGTCTTGCTCCTGGGGTGAGCGTGTGCAAGCAAAGCCGTCACCGACGCCTCTCTGTGTCAGAGTTGCTTCCTCTTCCAGCTCCATCCTGAAACTGCCTCCCTGCGTTATGTTGCAATTTGGCTCAAACCGGTGTGTATGTCACTGTTCCCAGAAAGCCACTGGCTGCACAGCCGCTCTGCAGGCGCATGCGTAATGCGTATATTTGCATGGCACTGCACATTCTTCGTTACGTTCAAGTGAGCTGTTTAACTTTAATGCCTCTTGCTGCCGTACAAATAGGGCTATGCGCGTACTGTGGGGTTTGACGCTTTGGTGCTCGTCCAAAATACACAAACGCGGCCTCATCAGAGGATCTGGAATTCACCTCTGTTTTTCTTTTTCGTTCTATGGCTATTAAAAGTTCCAGCAGTGACGATTCCGCTCCCAGGGCGTGTCGGACAGCCGGATTGTTGCAGCAACACGTGACTCATCTCGGTTCCATGTCCTTGTCACGGGGACGTTGCGTGGACCTTCCTTCGGAGGACGTGCTTCTCTGATGGTTACTGTTCTGATGGTTCTACTGTGTAGGCAGTGTCCCATGGGGGCTCAGGGGCCTTTGAAGCTCTCGTCCTATTGCAGTATGGGGATAAGGCAGGGATGCTGAGAGCGACTCTCTGATCCTGAAGCCTATCGTTGCTTCTCAGCATGACTGTAAGCGACAGGTTGAACTTGAATCCCTTTACGGATCTCCAAATGGGTCTGTCTGCCGTTTAAGGGGCACAAGACAGGTATAACGATGGGGTGGGGAATAGAAAGCGTACTGTGTTTGGACACAACTACCCAGAGAAAGATTTATTTGTACCATTCTCTACATTTTAAAACAATTATTAAGACATCAACACTATAATATATGCTGAATCAGGAACTGACAAGAAAAAAATGAAATTAAAATTAATTTGTTGAGGGAGGAGGCAGCTCTGTGGACTCAGAAGGTTGGCGGTTCAAATCCCTATCGGCAGAGTGATGCCACTTTTGGGGCCTTGAGCAAGACCCTTGACCCCAAGTTCTCCGCGGACTGGCTGACCATACTTTCTCCTCTATGCCAGTTTCATGAGGTGGCCTCCTAGGATACATATATACACATATATGCTGAGCACTCAATGGCCGCTTGTCCTTCATTCTCTGGTCAGACTCCTCTGTCAAACATCTCTACCGTGTTTAGGTCAGATGGCCAGGTCATGTGATGCAACCCTATCACTCTCCTATTTAGGCAGCTCGACGTATCCTAACTTTTGACCGGTACTGTAGGTCAGCAAATGGTGGCCAACAGGCCAGATCCAACCCGCCGAGAAAAAAATTTGACAGCCTGATGGAGGTTTCACTTTTTACGTTGCGTTTAAAAACACAAGATGGCATCTCACTAAAGCTATCTGATGTAGCTATATATTCCATCCACCCACCCATTTCGTGAAACCGCATGTCCTACTCGGGTCGCATCAGCAACTACTTGTTAATATTACTGATGTAAAAAAAATGTCACTGTAAAAATAAATAATATTCAAACAAAACTTAGCTCCAACGTCATGCGCCTGGAAAGCTAAGCTGGCCCCTCTTTGAGCGCCGTTGTAAAAACTGGCCCGTGGTTGAAACAAATTGCTGAATCCGGCTGTAGGCTGTTCTCCGCATGTTTCCCAATGAATAAACTCAGAAGGAGCTTCAACCCACAGGCCGTCAGATTGCTAAATACCCCCCTAGACAGTTAGAATCTAACACTCACACCTTACATATGCAACACGCACTTTATCTTAGCCATGTTGCACATCTCTGCTTTTTCATTTAATCTATCTTTCTGTTCCTTATTTACACATTTATTAAATAGTTTTTTTTTTAATTCTTTCATTTATTTACTTACATTTATTTTTTTATTGTAGCAGAGTTGACCAGCTTTCGTCTCGCTGCAGGTTGTGGTCTGACTGTATACTTTGCAGGTGACAAATAAAGATATTTGAATCCCTGAATGTGCGATTGATCTTAACCCCCATTCAGGGCACCTGACACAAAAGCTCAGCAGTGCGGATCATACGAGGCTCATAGATATTATTTACTGGCTCATTTACACTGGGTAAGCATGCTGTCACATTGCTGTCACCTGCATTGCTGTACCAGAAAGGTGTCATCATTTGTGTACTGTTCAGTTTATTTATATTTTATTGTATATGGCTATTAACCTAAGAAGTACGCTCTCTCTGCTACATTGTGTATGTGTGGGGGACCCTAGCGTAAGGTGGGGGGGGGTGGGGTCCTCATTGAGGTCCTAACTCCTGTGTCCTCTGCCCTCCTCTTGCACCACAGCAGTGTCCCCCCGCGTCTCTGCAAGCGTGGTTTCTTGAAACAGAAAGAGCATCGAAGCAACTTCTCCTTTCGGAGATTCCTCTAAAGCGCTCCCACGCAGCGCTCTGAAACGACAGGCTGCTCCATCGAGCACCCAAGAGACAGAGCGCGACACTGAGGGGTGAAGACGGGGAGGTCAAAGGTCTCCGGGAGTCGGCCTTGGAGACCCCGCTTCAGAACCAGTAAGAGCAGTCAGCGGTGCCCGGTGAGAGAACAGGTCATTTGGGTCACGAGAATGCTCTGGATCTTGTTTTCTTAACTAGCACACGAGGGACTCTGAAATCACAGTGCGTAGTGTCCTCTGAGCTTCACACAAAGGAAGTACCTTATTTTACGTCTATCACAAAGGTATGTGGACTCAGATCGTCAGTCACGATCACGACAGGTCAGCGATCTTTCCTGATCCACAACAGGTTTTCCTGTCCTGGGGCAGAATGTCATTTCCTTGCTCCTCCTCCTCCTCCTCTTCTTCTCTGTCTGCCGGTTACCTCTCCTATTTCCTAGCTGACCTCCCGCACAGGTAAGCAGAACAAAATGGGCAGGTGAGGGAGACCGTGGACGATGTGTCAGGGAGATGTTATTGGCAGGAGCAGACTGAGAGCTCGGGGCCGGCGCGGTGTGGTGCAGCCGTCCAGGGTGCCGGAGGTGCTGGGAGAGTGATTCAGGTTTGGCGAGTTTCAGAGCTGGGAGTGTGCAGACAGCCAAGCCAATGCAGCCGCAGAGAGGACTCTGACTTTCCCACAGCTTCAGTGGGTCTCTCTCTCTCTCTCTCTCTCTCTCCCTTCCTTCTCTATCTCTTGCTCTCTCTCCGTTTATCCAACACTTGTTAGGTTTTTTTTTTGTGCCCTGCTGTCTTCCACATTTCGTTTAGGGACGTGCTGCTGTCGGGCTGCAGCTCAGTTAAACACGCGTGTCATTTCCGTGTGCGTGTGCGTGTGCGTGTGTGTCTGTCAGCACCCTTTAAACTCCCCCCGCCTTCTCCCCTCCCCTCTCCTCCCCTCCCCTGCACACTGGAATGTGAGCCTTATGTCCGTGAGCGGCAGGTACTGCACCGGGACTCACGCTAATCGCTCACTCTCTTTCCCAAGATCTTGCCGGCTTCCTGTTTTTCGGTGCCCCGTGAGACAGCCACGAGGGCACCAGCGGGGGAGGGATCGCGACGGTGGCAGAGCGAGGAGAAGGAGACGCCGGACACGCCTGGGGTAGGCAGACGAGATGCACCTGTTCCGACGGCGTGCCACCCCTGACACTCGCTGAAGGACTTCTCAGAAACTCCAGCCGGCTGGCTGGCCCTCCCAGAACAACGCACGAGGAGGTAAGGAGGGCAGCGCCCCCCAGCCAGTGAGCCCCCAGGGGTGCCGTGGGTATTCCCGTCGCTTATAAACCATCGCTGCGGTCGGGGGCACCTGTGCAGAGGTTTAGTGTTGGGCTTGCGGGGGCGGGGGGGTAAGTCGCCTCACAGGGCAAATGTGGGTGTCGCTTCAGCCAAGCTGCCTGCGTGGAGCTTTCTTTGGAAACTGCGTTTCGCAAGCCTCTGGTTGCAGTTCCCCTGGAAGTCGCGGTCATATCTCTACACCCTGCTTTATTTTTTAAAATAAGTGCGTGCGCCGGGGCAGTGTGCAGACGCGGAACGTTGACCCAGAACACGGCACCGGTGCACCCCCCCCCCCACCCCCTCATGCCCCACCCAGGGTCCTGTATCGTGTGGACGAGGCGCGGAAGGTCCGGTCAGACAGGTCAGACACAGGATTGCTGGGAGGGGGTGAGATACAGGAATTATATAGAGTGACAGTGGGATGCCGGGGGGGTGTCCGTGATGTAAGCAGAGGCTGGGGAAGGTATCGGATGCAGGGACTGTCTGCTGGCCTTTCATCTGTCCATCCAATCAAGCGTCACCATGGCAGCAACAGCACAATGGCAAGCATCGCCATGGAGAAGGGAACGCAGACCAGGCATAACTTTGCCGGGCTTGTAAGTCCTCCTCATCTGCTAATCCTGAATGCCGATAGCGATCGGGTACTCTGGGCGAACCAGTTCTGTACCTTTGTTACCCATAAAGAGCCACTAAGCAGCATTTCTTGGAATCGCTGTGCCACATTCCAGGGCCTTCCGGTAAACTGCACCTCAGAAAAATGACGCAGGCTAATGCTAATCAATGGCGGGTGAATCCGTTTTGGCACGTTTCTCACTGAGCTTTTTTTGTAACGTACGAGCATTGGGCTGTTTGGTGAATGTTGAGTCTAGGTGTCTCAGACTCCGTCAGTGTGGCTCAGACTCAGTCAGGGTGTCTCAGGCTAAGTGTAGCTCAGACCTTATATGTGTCCTGCAGCCCACAGTCATGTTACAGTGCACCTTGTTACCTCTGCTGAGGGGTCAGTGCTCAGTACCATGGTGCCTTCAAAGGGCACCAGTGTGCCCATATGAGACCAGTCCATCCCAAATCCCCACTGGCGGCTCGTACTACTGTTGGACCGGCCAGGCGGGCTGGGCATCAGCATTTAGTCGGGCCTGGTACCACAGTGTTTCCATGCAGGTGGGGGGGTGAAGCCGGCCCAGGACAGGAGGGCCAGGGAGCTGTTGACACATACCTCCATTTCCAGAGAGGGAGGCGCAAGAACAAAAGCTGAGGGGGCGAGTGGGAGGGAGCGCGCCAAGGAGCCCAGCTCAGAGGCAGCTATTAATTTGCGTGGTGAAGCAACACGGGAGGCGTTCAGCTCAGCCACAGGTATCCAGCTCTGCTGGTTTGACTCTTCTGACCTCATACAGTAGCTGTGTTAGGGAATCAACTGTCTGAATCCTGCTGGAAAAATCTCAAAGCATGTGACATATCATGTGACTCACCAACATGCATAAATTCCAGTGACATAGTCAGTTCCAGGAAGTTCCTCGTGGCTCAGTGCACCTGCTGAGTGTTTATTGAGGCTTCTCTGGCCAATGAGGCAAGCATTCCTATAGCCTGAAGCTTAATGGGGAGGTAGAAGCTGATGGCGCAGGAGGGGGACGGTGGTGCCGTGTGTCTTTTCTCCACGTCCTTGGAACGGGAGTACAAACTCGTTAGAAACCTCATACCTGGGCTCCAACACAGAAACACTATTCATCTGAGGGAGACGGGGTGGAGGGGGAGGGGGAGGCTTACACTGCCTGTATCCCTTTTATGGCTAAAAGAGGCTTTCGCTCAACCTGTTTAATTAAGAGAGACTTATTAGGATGAAGCCAGCTTAGACCAAAGGCTCATTTTTGAAGGGCACCTTAGAGGATCACGGTGTCGGGGGATGGTCCCGGTTATGGCCGCCCATTGGGGGGAGGGCTCCCCAGGGCTATGGTGACATGATGGTTTCCAGGCGGACTGGCTGTCCGCTGAAGCTGCTGACTAATGCTGCCACAGCCCCTCACTTCATACCTTGATCCCGTGACCTCTGTACGCACCTTGCTGTCCAACCGGCAATGAGATCAGGAAGCGGACAGCTAGGTCTGCCATTTCTCAGGCCAGTAATTCGTTCCCCAGAAATGGGAAGAACCGAACACAAATTCATGGCATGACACGGATTACAGAGCAGTGATTCGGTCGGGGGTCCGGTTGCCTGAGACAGAAGGAGGTTCTGTCCCCTCCCCCCCCCTTTTTACAGTACCTCTCTTCACATACCTGCAAACAAAGGGGTCCTTGTAGGGAAAGGGGTGGGTAGATTCGGGGTTGACACAGTGACATGGGGGTCTGTGTGCATTGCTTGAAGAGGAGGACACCTTTCAGAGTGTTCCTCTCTGTGCTAAAATATCCAGGCCTGGGATAAATTGCAGTCATAATTTCAGCATCAGTGAATATTTCAGCATCAGTCATAATTTACCATCAGTCATCATTTCAACGTCAAACATTTCAGTGTCCATCAGTCATAATTTCAATATCAGTTATCATTTAGACGTCAGTCATGATTTCAGCATCAGTTAGCATTTCGGTGTTATCAGCCATGATTTCAACATCAGCTATCATTTTAGTGTTCGTCAGTCATTTCATTGTCCTCATTTTAGAGTCAGTCATTTTGGCATCAGTCATTTCGGCATCATACTGTAAACACTTAAATCCAGTAAAAGGGCACACACAGCCTCTCACACAGAGGACATAGAGGACAGAAGTCAGGGGAACCCTACCCAGAACGCAGTCCATCACAGGCCACATATTCACCCACTATGGACAATTCAGTGGCACCAGTTCATTTAAGTCTCTTTTGGATGGTATGAGGAAGTACCCAAGAATACATACAGCCAACAAAAGAGAAACACGATCAGAAGCCTGCTTCTCATCTGTGACATTAGGCGGGTGCCTCACTGCCAAACTCAGCCATTGCACGGGCACTAAGAACAGGCTGGCAAGCATTTATTTCTCCCGAGGTTTCCGGGTTTACATCCGGAACACTTGCAGAATAAGCGAAAACAGGTTTTGCCAAAATATGGAAAGGTAAGATATTGATGATCAGGTGCATGCCTGCTGGGTATTGTGTCAGAAAGGTCTCGCTAGCAGGCTTTGAAACATTATAGAGCTGTACTGCTGCCAGCTCCCATCATCTCTGCTAATTTGACTTGTTGTACAAAGCTTTTGTTTGCAGTTTAGGGTAGCAGCCTGGCAACTGACTGTCCTCTGTAGTCGAAGGCCTGAATTGAAAGTCGCAATACTGCCTTTGCGTTATCTAGCATGCAGAATGAGAGGTGTGTAAGTATACCTTCCTTAAATAATAAAGCGATGTAACTTGATACGTAACGTGATATCGCCCTAACCGTGAAGTACTTGAAAAAACATAACCCGACCTCTAATGATTTGACAAGTAGGAACGTATTAGAGGTGAGAATGCATCTACATTTCAGTAGTGCTTCAAACAGGAAATTGTAATGTGGAAAACGGACAAAACGGGATTAGGATAAATTAGGCATATCGAGAACTTGGAACCGCAAACAGGTAGAATGTCATGGAGGCAGGGAATATCTAGAGCAGATGGGGTAGGATTGTCTGGATCGTCACCACCCTGCATCCAGACAGGTACAGCCTGTTCCTGTTGTTTGTCCATTCCTGGCGTAGATCTTAATCTCCCATACACGCTCCGTGTCCGGCTGCATTCTGAACTTATCCAGCTGCTCCCTTTCAAAAACGCACCCCTTCCCACCTGGGAATGGTTTGCTCCGCCCTCCGTCTCCCTTCATGACCTTGGCCCTACATTCAGAGGATAAATCCTGGGTCATGATGACGTACCATCAGCTGGCGGGCTGCTGTTGTCCAGATTGTGTGACGATGAATCAAAGCTGAGTGTCATTATCAGGTGACGTCCTCTAGTTCCAGAAAGGAGGAAGCAGAGTCGAATGTTATTAATAGAGCTGAAGGTCATGGGGTCAGATAAGATGTGTGCTGTACTATTTAAACCCCAGGGAGGTGTTCTGAAGGATGTAGCCGTTGGTGTAAGATTTGTAAGATGTGTAAGATTTCCAGCTAAACCAGAGCAGAGACTGAATTATGGGAATGCCATGTAAGCTCTTTCTTTTCTGGCAGAGAGAGACCTCCATTTCTGCCACACTTCTGCACGGCACTGTGTCTGAGGAATGTCCTTCTGCACAGAGACTCAACAGTTAGCAATACCAGTATATTGGGGGAGATGTGTGGCCCCGTGAGGTAGGACTCTGTGCCTCTGATTGGAAGGTTGCTGCCATCGGGCCTCTGAGCCGGCCCCTGAACCCTCAGCACCAGGGGTGCTGTGCACTGATTGATCCTGCACTGTTAATCCCACAACCCAAGATTGCTGTCACCTGTATATGTGTGTGTGTGTCTCATGGAGAGCCAGATAGGGTAGATGAAAAGAAAAGTTCCTCATTAGGATTAACGAAGTATCACTATTCTATTCTATTCTATTCTAATTTCCATCAATTATTGGGTAGCGTGGTTGCTCAGTGGGTAGCACTGTGTGTGTGTGTGTGTGTGTGTGTGTGTGTGGTTAGGCGTTCCTCTGGGTTCCCACCGGCAGCAAAAACACGTGGGCAGCAGTCAGCTGTGTCTCCACACTCACTGCCGTCTCCTGCCACTAGCAAACACACGGCTGGATCTAACAGACTATTATGAAAAACTTCTTTTGACAGATAATTATAAGTTATAATATGAAGTAGAAGGTTTCTATTGAACAACCTTGGTTCTTCTGAATCCAGAGTCTGCTCTTTTTTGGGAGTGGAATAACGGCTTGGTGACTTGCTCTGCGTAAATGACAAGGTCTCTGATTCGCCGCTGTATCTTCAGTTATTGTTAACGTGGCAGAAATACCCCGTGTACAGAATCTAGTGAAACGTGTTTGACCCCTGACCCCTGTGGCCCCCAAATAGTGTATAGCTGTAGAGACACATTTTCATTGATATGGCAAGATTGGTAACCCTTTTGGGATCCCTGACTGTCCTAACAAAAGAGTACTCGTTGTCAGGATTAACTCATCCGAAGCATCTAACTTACCGATGACTCCATGTGACTATGAAGCCATGGCAACTGTTGCTTAGCAGCCCTGATATGATAATCCCATTATATCCATGCTGTGCTCAGGATTGACAGTTAAATATGTTTATTGTTTCAAACGGGTGGGAGGTGCGGTGGTTGGTATGGTTGCCACACACCTCTGGAGGCCTGGTTTCAGTTCCCTGGTTCTGTGTGTGTGGAATTTGCATGTTCTCCCGTTGTGGGGGTTCCTCCAGACTCTCCAGTCCAAAAAACATGCAAAGTTGAACTGGAGTTGCCCAGGTGTCTGTACGTGTGAATGGTGTGTCTCAGTATTAAATGAAAGCAGCTGATAGTTTAAAAAAATCTTATAGCTGACAAGAGCAGTTTCGAAAAAGCAGCACCTTTCAGGATAATATCTCTTTCAATTCCTTTTTGGAGTATATGAGCTTTTAGTGTGTACTTCAGAACTCATCATTGGCTGTCATGTGAGTTTTTTTTTGTGCCGCCCTGTGATTGGCCATCGCTGTGTCATGGGGTCCCTTGCCGTTCCTTGTCGCCGCCCAGGTCCTCACCTTCACCTGCCCTTCACACTCAGGGAAAATCAAGGGACCACTTTCAATGCTTCTTTGTTGTTTGTGTATTTATCACTTCCTTCTTCTGGGGCGGTGTGTGTGTGTGTGTGTGTGTGGGG
>JAODJW010000050.1:1604752-1621020 GCA_026777045.1 Hyperopisus bebe
GGGGGGGGGTTCATTGTCGGTTTGTTGTCAAATCCCAGCACCTGTTTTGGGTATGACTTTAGCCCGGAACCTCTAATGCTTCAACCGTTTTTGGAGATGCTGCATTCCGTGTCAGGAGTCAAAACGACAGCTTGAATTTCTGGTTCTGTCCTCGGCGCCTACCTGCATGGTGACAGCCGCCCCCCCCCCCCACATGCTTTCAATCCTACACTATCAGCACACCATTGCAGACTTTTATTGCGAGCCTGCGATGCTGGGTGGACTCTGTCTTCTCTCGCTATATGAGGCACCCTGTCTTCACACAGCTCAGTTAAACGCTCACTGGCTCAAAATGGCATTTGTTCCTGTTAGAATGTTTCTTCTCACACATCTCATCGTGCCCTTCCTTCGAAACATGCACACACACTGAGGAGAGAGTGAAGCCCAAGGTCTGAAAACAGAGTCAGCCCCTGCCGAATATAGGATTTGAACCAGCAACTTTCCACTCACAGGTTCAGAGGCCCCTACCAGCAAAGGGAGCAAAAATGTGAACTGTCTGGGGGGCCTTGAGGGCAGAGTTCAGAAATAATGGTACAGCAAATCTCCTATAACCACCTCCCCCTCCCTTGTCGATACAGCAGGATTGAGAAGGTTTCATTCTGGGTTTATGTGTGTTTTAAGTGCGTTTCTGGGTTTTAAGTACGCCTTCTGCTGCGTCGAGTTGGTTTTCTCTACGCAGTGAGAGCCGGACTCGTCATCCTGTGAAACAGCTGAGCAATAAAAGTGTGCAGTGTGGCTGAGAATGAATGGAGCTATGGGAGAGCTCCGGATGATGCCTGACGGACCCGTCTTAAAACCTCACATTTACATTGCAAAGTGAACAGTGTGAACAGACACAGCCTTGGATGTGGGCCGTATATTAGCTGTTGGCTAAATTCCCACATCCTGGCTCAGTCCTGGTGCCGCCCACTCTGGGCAGTATCGATTCCATGTTCCTGTCCTCCTCGACCGCAACCATACTCCCCCAGGGAGACAGCAGCAATGAGCACAGCTGGACACTTTGTTGCCAGCAGTCAGTGGCTTACCGAAAGAAGGAAAAATCTCCCGTCAGCGATGTCCTCGGCACAAACGTCACTGTTGCCACCGCGATGACGCAGCCGATGCTGTTTTGCATTATCGCACACATAACGGCAACGGGGGGGGGGCTCAGGTGTTTACCCACAAGCCCCTGCCTGAAGTAACACCACGTCAGGCCACGTCACACCCTCTTAACGACGCCCTGCAGGTGGCGCTCACGTGACAGTGACAGAGCGCGGTTACTGAAACAGCCCAGGATGCTGAGGCCCGGGGGAAGGCACCTGGGAGACTTCGGAAGGTTCCAGATGGTCGAAAGGGAGGGAAATTAAACAAGAATGATATTGAAAGTGCGGCTGGGCGCAATGTCAGGGACCGAGAATGTAGCCTAAATAACGAAGCCAAAATAGCGCAGAAGGCTTTGGCTATCTGCTAAGAATAATTAGCATAGGTGCTGAGCCACACAAGATATGATGGACAGACAGCTTGTAGCGAGAGGGACAAGGCCTTGGAGAGAAAACAACTCTGATGTTTGCCTCCTAAGAACAGGAAGCCTTACAAAGCACGATAAAATCAGACGGCGGTTTTAGTTATCAATAAGGTATTATGAGGATAACTGTTAGGTGTTAAATGTAAAGGGCATAATGAGAAAAGGCACAATTACGGAGAATCTGTGACACAAATTCTTCACATTCACATTGCTGCATTTTAACATTTTATACAATGGGCCAAATGTTACAGTAACAGCTACTCAGTGTTCACTGCTCTGTTGGTGCTAAGGGTTCCCTGCACACCCATCAAACAGCAAAGAAATATTTGGATTTAAAGGCCCTTTTGTATGTTGCCGAAGATTGGATAAGTGATCACTACTAGAGACACTGAAAAACCTGCTTCAATGCAAGTTTCATGGATGCAACTGAACCAACTAGAGAAATGATAGAAATCTAATCCAAGTTCCCTTTTCGTGAAGAACACATTTGTAGAGATGCTTTCAGTCGGATGTACAGGAGGTAACTCATCATCTCAGTATACTTCATACACTTTTATTGGAAAGAACTTTAGGTTCTTTATAAATCTGAAGCTTTGGCCAACACATGACTCTAAGCCAATGAAAAACCAGTTTCTAGGGCATTTCCCAACGCGCAACCTTAGCCAATGGAAAACCAGTTTCTAGGGCATTTCCTAACACATGACTCTGAGCCAATGAGAAAGTAGGCCCTGTAACCAGAGTCCTGCAATAACCATCTCACAAGTTAATTTTCCACTCAGAACTGGGGGTCCCACCTGCCAGCACTGTCATGTCACTCCTAATAAGGAGGGTGAAATTCTGTCAAATTAGCCTCGATTGAAAGGACACTAGCTGTCATCTGGGATCAAGCTATACTTGAGTGGTACCATCTCTCAAAGAACATGTTTGTCTGTGGACTATGTGGCCTTTGGCCTGGTGTTGGCTACACTTTATGATACCCCGATGCACACTGTCATACCCGAGGAGGTACCGAGGTCACAGATGGTGGACATGGTTCTGCTCTGGACCTGCAGGTTGGTGACTCCAGCGTGGAACCGTGATGATGTCCAGCAAGGTCATTTGTCTGAATCCCCTCAGTGAAATGGCCACACGTGTAAGGTGTAGCAGGTGAAATTGTAGGTCCTCTTCGACAAAAACAGAGGACACACACACACACACACATATACACAGATATGATATATATATCAATTTAAAGCATATTTGACTCTCACATGTTGTTCATGCTCATAAAAAGTCACCTTGTACTTAAGGCCCTTAAAGCGTCGTCTTGGTGAATCATTTATGGAGCGCCAGTTTGCAGAATGTCCTGGTTGTTTCGTTTCAGCTTGCGCTATAGGTCGGTAAACCTCCAAGCAAGAGACCAGATGATTTCCTCCTGAAAAGACATCCGCATGCGCTTTTTCAAAGCGCTTCGTGCTTTTGCAATAATCTGTGGCTTTGCCAAACTGTTTAAGCAAAGACGCCCATTGAGAGTGGATATTTAATGTGTTGCGAAATGGCTGAGCTTTCGGGATTACCTCTGGAAGTCCCCTTGTATTTCCATTCAGTGTTTCTCATTTGTTTTAGAAAGTACCTTTGCTAAAACTGCTATCTAAACACTATAGAGCAGGGTGCAGTTTGCTGTAATGTGTATGGTGTCCCAGACTGAATCTTATATGTTTATAAAACTATTCAGCTCCACATGCATGTTTTATCTTGGGACATCTTCAGTGTCTTTCCGGGGACAGTCTATTGCCAGACAGACCATGGTTTGATTAGGTATTACCCGAGTTCCCAACTGAAAATCGCAGCCGTATTGGTTTGAAGGCACAGCGTTCAGTATGATGATCAAGGGTCAAGTTGCCATGGGGTAACAAGTGGTGCTTTTATACAGGTCGACCAGCTCATCTTCTTAAGGTTGAATCAAAGGTGCTGTTTGACAGGTACAGTTGTAACCACTCACATGGATCTCAATACCATCAGCCACCAAAGAGGCACATTTTTCCGGAGAGGGGTAAGGGTTAGAGGTAGCTGCCGTTAATGTTTATGGTCATAGTCTGTTACATATGAGTAAATTAAAATCATTTCCTTTAAAGAGGCAGTGTTTGAGTTGGCCGTGTGGGAAGAATGCATTATGGGTTAGCTACCTGTTTAATACTGAGGCACTATCTTAACTTCTTAAGGAGCAAAAGGGTAGATGCATCTGGTGATTTGACTCATAAATGTACACAGCGTGTAGTTAGAGTATGGAATAGTCTTCCTGCTGGTGTAGCAGAAGCTAAAACCCTGGGTTCCTTTAAATCAGAGCTAGATAAGATTTTAACAACTCCGAGCTATTAGTTAAGTTCTCCCCAAATTAGCTTGATGAGCCGAATGGCCCCCTCTCGTTTGTAAATTTCTTATGTTCTTATGTTCTTATATATGTATCAGGATGTTTTTTGATTTTTTTTGTAAGATCCCCGGAAGCACTTCAAAGGCTTAAGGTATCCGCTCAGTAGCTAAACCTCACCGAACGTACAGGCGGTTCTTAAATGTGACTCCGCCGCCTGCCGTCAATGAACAACTTCCGCCCACCCCCCAAGACATCCATCACCTACAGCAAACCGCAGAACTTTGGTCTCTCAGTCAAGGAGGTGGAGGGAGGAGAGGAGTAAGGGGGGGGGGGGTTACCTCCCTGAAGCGGCCCCACCTCTCTGAGCGTTGTGTAAACAAGAAAGTACCTTTAGCACCTCCGTTTGTGCTGCCTGCGCCATATGCTAGGAGGAGGAGCAGCTGTGGCGGAGATCGAGCTGGGAGCGGTGGGAGAGAGCCAGTAGGGTCGACCGGCTATCCAGCCTCCCAGAGCGCTGCTGAGGGAGCGAGGTACAGGGAGGACGGCTTACTGGTGAGTGGGGTGCTCTTCACGTGGATTATTAGTTCCATGTGGGTAGGGTTTGATGCACGTATTCTTCTGACTTCATCTACGCTCCCTGGGCTGAAAGGATTCCCCAGTGCTGGGAAGCCCCTCTAAAGTAATCAAGCATCCGGGTCACTGGTGCCAGCTGTGGGAGAACCTCCTTGGAGCTCTATTTAGGAGATCAAATGTAACTGAGGCCTGAGATCTTCCACACAGGCAGAAAAGGGAGGCGGCTCGTCTAGGAAAGGCTAAGACTGTTGTGTCACCAGACTTCAGCACCGGGGAATGCAGGATGCCATGGTGGACTCGTCTCGACTCATTAAACGGCTTGCTGTTGCTAGTAAACAAACCCGAATGAACCACAGGGCTGCGTGGACGCAGTGGGGATTCCTGGGCTGCTTAAATCAGATGGTGCGAAATGTTCAAGGGGCCAAGCAAATCTGCCCTTCCCGGGCAGCCTGTATCACTGAAACCGTGTAGCGTATTAGCGTAGCATATTAGCGTAGCACATTGAATGTTAATTTGAAATCAATAGACAATCACTGGGCATTGACACCATTGTTCGCCTTGCTCTCTTGCTTGGCCTACTGCTGCCTTGACTTGGTTTGGTGCGGTGGGCAGAATGCCGATTTGCCACGTTCTCACCTTAATATTTGCCGTAAGGGCGAACCCTTCACCTCTGTTTGTATTGTGTAGAACATTTACATGGAGGCTTGACACGTCTGATTAAAGAGTGCCAAACAACAGAATTTCACTTCTAAAAGAGCAAGAGAAATCCAGAATGACAAGGACGCTTTGTCCTTGTTTAACTGCAGCCGCTGGAGAATGATTCACCCTCGTAATGTAAGACTGTAATGTACACTAAAACCGTGTGTTAGGCTTCTCCTTAATGGGAGGCTTATCTCAAGATTTTGGTAGCCTGTGATCAGGAGAGTAGGTTTTGTAGGTTTAACTCGCAGTATCAAGTAGGTCAAGTGCCCAGCATGCATTTCTGCACCAGGGTTTGGTTAAACAAGAAGCCACATTCAGATACAGGCTGGCAGTGTCAGCTGACCCAAAGGGTTGGTTGAGTGTCCGCAAACTCATCCAGGGGGTCCTGCACAGGGCCGACAGCTGAGTGTCAACCTGGGGGTTTGTGCTGCAGTGCAAAGGGGGTAACCTGGGGCCTCCTCATCGAGGGTGCGGACCTTATCTGAGGCACAGCATCAACAGTGAACACTTAGCAAGGAGCCTTCAAGGAATGAAATCGTGTCTCATTTGACATTTAATTGCATACTAGTGCCTGTATGTCACCTATATTTAAATGTGTGTATTTGAAAGTCTAGAAAAACAGATTAAATCGGCTTCTGCTTAAGTGTCACTTAAAAACACTGTGTGATTCTTTAGCTCCCCCTAGAAAATGTTTTATATTGTAAATTTTGCTAAACACCAGAAGCTAAAGGACAGACAAAAGGCTTTGTGAATGTTCGCTACGTGTATATTCACTGGCAGCTAAGTTTAGCTCGAGGTATTTACTCTAAGGGGAGTGGATTTCAAGAAGGATAATTATGTCATTGTTATATTACGATATAAGAATGAAAAGGGCTTGGCTTGACAGAAGAACGAAAGAACAGCAGGTGGGGAGAGATACAGGTATCTGGCGGCACACACCACTGCACAGGAGGGAGACTGCAAGGAGCAGGGACCGGTGATGAAGTAGCTGTGCACTGTGACTGTTGGGAAATTGGAGTCCTTCAGTCTGGACAGATTCGAGATAGGATACAGAGGGTCTGTTCTGGTCTTGTGATAGATGTGGCATCTTATGTTCTCATGTATATGAAGATAGATAAAAATTTTAGCCCATGTATTTAAATGTAAATAATAATAGTAATAATAATAATAACACATTTATTTCTGACACAAGTAGCATACTATTTAGGGGGGACACAGGGGGCCATGCAAACTGTCACCGGGGCATTGGCCCCCACTAGAACCTTCCCTGGTGAACGAATGAATGCTTCGTGAGGAACACCCAGATGGCCACTGTGGACCCCCTGCGTAACCATTTATGCTGAACCTGCAGCTTCGGTGGTCTCCTCAGATCACGTCTCAGTGACCTGATTCCTAAGCCCTTTACTGTGCATAGCTGTAGAAAGTGAAATGACTCAAAACCCGTGTTGCGTTCTTTCGGTAACTAGCGGTTAGTCACAGCAGATATACCGTCCTGTGAACAATAGCTCCAACCATGACATGGCATCCTGAGTTGACAGCATGGGGTCTGAGACAAGCCATGTCTATTTAATAGACAGAAATGAAACTCTGGGACTTGGGAAATGAAACCAATCAGAAGGAAGTGTGCAGATGTCCAATGCCTTGGTGCACGTAGCCGAACCAAGAGCACTACACTTTAGTCTGGAGTGTACCCCTCAGAAATGTCAAGACATCTACACTCCTACCCCACTTGGGCATGCAGCTCAAGACCCTTCGACCGGCCAAACCGCAGGAAACGTAAGAAGGTTCATGGAGGGCCTGCTCTACCTTCTCAAGGGCCCTTGGACAAGCTGTACTTAGGAGGCCCCCAAGAAAACTTGGCTGTTTCCCTTCTTCCACAACACAGGTAATTTGGGGGCCTGAGGCGACTGTAAGAGCTACAGCTACAGCTAGAGCCAGGTTGAGTTTATGAAAGGACGTTTAACCTTGTTGGGCTCCACTGGGTAGTAGTGTGTGGGTTGGGGAAAAGGCAGTGTGCTGTACGTTCTGAGTTTATATACTGACCAAGGAACGGTCATCTGAGGGGTCCAGATCCAGAAAAGGCCCCTATACTGGACTTCTACATCCAGCTGCCCTGTTGGATTCTGGCCCGCAGGAGGGACGTCTGGTCACAGCAGTACCCCAATTGTAATGCGTACTGGGGTCTAGTGTCTGTGCGCTGGAGTATATAATCACCACAATCACAAAGAGTCACTGGTTACAGCCTGTGTTTAGATGGAGCGGTGATCCGTATAGATGCCTCTTCCCCTCTCGGTTGATCATTGATAAGCAGATGCGGTAGCCAGCAGCCCTTAGTAACTTAGATGGTCCACCTTGTTCTGTTAGATGCATATGTCAGGCTCCTTTTGGGGTCATAGGGTGGTTAAATCATTGACCCTTTACTGGGTAGATTAGGTGTTTTGCATTATGCTGCACTCTACCCAATGTAAATACAACAGTGACCATTTTGTGTCTCTTATGGTGCATTGATTATGGTGACCACTCTCATGACTTTTTCTGCATGGAGATTTATTGTTGGGTGTATCCAGCACTGTTCAGCAGTTCCTCTACAGCTGGTCTTCCAAAATCACTTTTTCGTTGCACCAGGTACTAAACTTTTAATAATAGTGACACTTTGACCGATCCCTGTGAGGTAGCTATCTATTCTCCTACCTCAAATTGCTCTACACAACATTTGGCACCAAGGGGCAGCCACTTGCAGCAGTACCCATGGAGCTATGGATTAAGGGCCTTTCTTGAGGACCCACGGACACATGGCAATTCTACAGAACCGGTAACCTTCTGATCACGAGCATGGAGACTTAGCCCAGTACAGAAGTACTCATTTGATACTTTGGGACTTCAGGGTGGGACTTGCAATATAAATATAATATTGTCAATACAAAAAGCGTCGTTTAAGCATATTGTACTTATCACTCGTCTTCATCTTTCCTCGTCCAAAAATAATCTCGGCCTGGCCCTTTCTGATGGCACAGACTTCTGATATGAAAAAGCATTCGACCAAATATCTAACGGTAATAAGCAGCCACGTCAGTCTTAGCATATGCTTCATTGTTGAATTGAGTAAAAAAAAAAAAAAAACACCTCACTGCGCACTGGGATGATGTCACTCAGTGCCGGTATAATTTCTTCACCTATCGTTGACTTTGACCGATAGTTCGGTACCTGGTGCAGTGGAAAGGCACCCTGAGTGTGTGTCTTATGCCGTGAACAAGCTGAACAGCTCGCATCATTAAAAGATGAAAGGGCCAGTGCCAGTGCCCTAGATATCTGTCCAGATGACACCCGGTGGTCACAAGTTGGGCATTTAATCAGGTTAATAAATTCTTTGCTTCTACCCAACGATCAAAGAGTCAGCAGGTTAAAAATCTCCATCTCACTGCTGCTCTGTCTTCAATCAGCACGGTCACTGGGATGCGGCGAGGCCTTAAAGCCGTTTCTGAGAGGCCAAGACCAGCACCCCGTGACGTGGCCTCGTTTTGACTGATCGCACCACTGGCTGCGCAGAACTGAATGTGATGGGGTTTGTAGTAGAGAAGCAAATAAGCACCAGTTGACTGTGGACCTCCTAAACCCAAATACTTCACACCACAACAGTACAAAATGGTCTTAGGGGTTCATCTATTCACACACGGATTACGGAGGATATGGGGTGAGTGAATTTCATAGCCGGGTTTCATATAAATAGGGAGTCGCTGCGTTGCTCTCTGAGTATCTCTGTGAGTTCTGGAGCCCAACAGGCAGAGCCTCCTGATTTTCCCATAATTGCTGAGCACTGTTGCATTTTGGCATCGATGAGATCTAACCATTTGTTCAGGCAGTAGGCTAGTAATGAATGAGATCTGTTCCCTAAGTCTGTCTTTAAGTCAAATTTGTAGAAGAGCTGGAAAAATAATAACACAGTACATAATAAATGTATAATAATGCATTCATAATAAAAGTAACTACATACTGTACTATACTGTACTATGCTGTACTGTACTATACTGTACTGTACTGTACTGTATCTCTAGATGACGAACAACTGAAGCCGTGCAATGTTTCCACAAGCGTAGTGCGTATGTTCATTATTACGAACCATTGTATTTACCCTGAATTTTTAATATAATAGTCTTTATGGCAGTCTGTTAACAAAGTATCACTATTCTATTCTAAGATATTAAGACTCAATCTAGATAATAGGACATTTCCTGTTTACTGACAAAGTTATTTAGTTGACTGGATTTCAGTATATTTACTGGGGTTTAATTTGTAATCAGGAACCCCCTCCTGTCAAATGCGCTTCCCATCATGCTCTCCTCAGGTCGAGCAATGGAGCGGGATGTCCTTTTGCCCCCCCCAGGCCGTTTCACACGGCAGCGTAACCCCTGCAAGGCCCACTCTGCTCTGTGAAGCGTCTCGTTTCGCAGCCCTGCCATTGGCTGACAGTCACGTGCATGTGCCCAGCCGATTGGTCCGCTGGCATCAGGTCCCTCCTCCCCACGAAACTGACTGTGGTGGCTTAGACAGCATAGCGGAGCTTCTGCATCCTGCTGAACGTGATCCGCAAAGTACACATGAGTACAACCGCAATATAGTCATATTATCAGAGCATCCTGGGAAGATTTTTCCTGACAGAGTAAAAGGAAGTGGAGATCTGCATGAAAGGGTATGACTTCCACTTTCGCCTCCATCGCAGGTAGCCGAGGAGCCCCCCTTTCCTCTGTCACCCTCTCCCTCACCTCCTGCATGTGATTGAGGTTTAAAACTGCCCGCAGTGTCCAATTCCTGCTCACTAGTGAGTCATTAGCTTGCACATTTTAGCCGCTGACCTTTGTGGGCACAAACAGGGTGACCACCGAATCCATGTCAGGAGGGACACTATGAGCTACTTCAGGTTTTACAAATTACTTTAAAGCTGAATGGCTCCTGTTCTTGGCTAAACAGTTCAGTTCTTCTTGTTTCCTTCACTGTAAAGCTTATCCAGCTGTTTCACATTAATGTTAGTGACACCTGCCTAATGTACCCCCCTGACATGGATTCAGTGGGTCACCCTAGATGCAAACCATGTTTTTGCTTTTTACTTCATCAGCAGACGCTTTTATCCAAAGTGACGTCCAAACGAAAAGGCGGCATCAGACAGTACTTGCAGTAGCTGGGGCGTTACGGACGCAATGGCGAAATCACTCGGGCGATTGCGGGATTCAGACTGATGACCTTCTGATCACAAGCACTGCATCCCGACTTGCTGAGCCACACACAAGCACTGCAGCTGGAGGGCTGCACTGCACTCACTGGGGCGAAGGTAGCAACTTCCTGCCGGTCGAAGCTCATGGTGCCAAGGCCAGACACAGGCGTCGCGCCGTATCTCCATACTTGTCACAACTTCACTCCCGTCCTTGTTGCCTAGTTCCCTAGAAGAGCCCCCCCCCCCAGCAGGGGGGCGACTCGCGTTTACCATTCGGAGTCAAGGGCTCATTCCAGAGCCACTTTTAAGGCTTCCTGCGGCCCCCTTGGCTGCAATCTTGGCCGATACGGATCGCGTTAATACAGTCAGCATTTCAATATATGATTCCTTTGCTGTCTAATCAGCATTTTAGCGCAATAGAGTATGACCCGCTAATCAGAATTTTAATGTGTGTGCTCTAGATAAGGCCTGTCGTTTTACAATGTGGACCTTTGTTCCGACAACGGGGTGAAACTGTAGGGTGTGTAATGCTGAAGGTGGCGAATTGACTTATTGCATTAGGTTTTTGGGCACGCCTCCCCCAGTTTCTTAGCAATATCTCAGCGGCCTTCTCCTTCCAGCTTGCTGCTGGTCTGGAACCGTGACGATGGAACACCGGCAGAACTGAGGTTTCCTCAAGGAGCTGCTAAGTGTTCTGGAGCTGATCTGGTATCAGTACGCCTGTGTTGATTTTTCCTTCCTCTTACTGGGCACTTGGCTTCTCTTGTAGATAAGGGTCCGATGAGGGCTGAACCACCTTAAACACATTACTGGCGATCAACCTCGCTTTTACCGAATGAGCTGGCGTCTGGGAAGCAAGGGGTGAACCAGAAGCAACTTACAGTGTTCCAGCAGCAGCCTAGTTCAAATCCTTTCCCCAAGAGAAGATCAATAATCTGCAGGCTGCATTGCCATGGTCTTAACTGTCACGCCACCTGCTGGCCTCAGAACACTGTGACACTATGATCCTTCATCCTAATTCCCTTTCTGTTATTGTTTTCTCTCTTTAAAGAAGACAAACAGCCATGAACCCCGTCAAAATTCCCACCATGTGGAAATGTCTTGTCACTGAATGCATCGCCGCCCCACCTGAGCAGCATCCTGGAGACATTGGCCATGTTTCCTGGGCCGTTAGACGCCCCCACCGCCGGCTCCCACTCCCCCGCACACCCCCCAAGGCTGAATGTAGTCCTTTGTTCTGGCTATTTGCTCTGAACATGGAGAAACTTGCACTTTCCATATCAGCTTGGCTGGGGGAGGCGGGGGGGGTGGGGAGTTGGTTCTCTCTATGTTCCGCTGTATCCTGATGCAATACTTTCTGTCAGATAAAGAGTGTTTTAGAGACAACACTGTCTATAATGTATATTCTCGTACTGCTGGAAGTCTTAGTGCTGAATACATTGTACTTCAAAAGCAAGGTCAGGGTTAGTGACAGAGATCTGCTAGACAAGGTCACATTGGGTCAGGGTTAGTGACAGAGATCTGCTTCCACTTGATCACATTGGGTTACGCTCAGTGACTGAGATCTGCTTCCACTTGATCACATTGGGTTACGCTCAGTGACTGAGATCTGCTTCCACTTGATCATATTGGGTTAGGGTCAGTGACGGAGATCTGCTTGGATCTGGCCGCGAGCTCTTTTGAATCAGCAGCTGTGCATGGCCCTTCCTGCAACCATCATTTCACAGAGAGATCATCTCCTGTCTGTGGTCTCTGGCATCACCTCAGCAGCAATGACATTACACGCTATTGATCATACACTCGGGGTCTCAGGTTCTGCAGGAGGTCCTTGGTAACCAGGTAGGGATGGTACCAAGCAGCTTGACGATTGTTAAATCACCCACGTCATCCATCATGCCCACCCCCAGAGGGGTATGTTTGTTGTGTGCGGGAGACCATAAGGCAGGATTGGATCCAGATTTCTGGAAACACGATCGATAAATAGACACACCCTCCATTTTTCATTCTGACACTGCCCTAAATCCCCCATAATGCACGGCGACGTATCGCCATATCAGCAGTCTGGGAGGAATTTTCCCAGCTGGGGGTGCGTGAGACTTTCAGTTCTCTTTGTGCGAGGGTTACACTTCTTGCTATAAACCCGGCCGAGTGCAGACATTCCGAATTTCACTTCCAGAAAACTGAGACAAGAGCTGAAGTGGGATGAAGCACCGTGACCTCCCGCATCACGTCCACAGTCAGCTTCAAAAGCTGCTTCATGAAAAAGGGCTGTCTACAAAATCTGACGTGCCCCGATTCTGCAGTTTAGGCTTAGATTCAAGACTTGGGCGATTTATGGTCGTATGTGCAGCCGGTGAACAATGACATTCCTCTCCGTCCTCTAGGTGCTGCAAAAAAATACTCAAAAACAGAACACAGTAGATAAGGATATAAAATTAACATAAAAAGTAAATATAATAATTAGATATTAAATAAAAATTAAAAGATAGATAGATAGATAGATAGATAGATAGATAAAATATACGTATAGAAATGAATATCTATAAGATGGATTGAAATAGGTGAAACTAAACTTCATCGTTAAGCCTTTGCTCAGAGTTGATGCACATTTCCAGTCTTATCACATTAATTGCCTATAAAACATCTTTTTTCCAATGTCCCAATGGTCCAATAAAGAAGGACCGGCCAGCAGTGTCCATCCACAAATGGTGCACAACCTATGAATCGGTCTACTTTCAATATTATTACAAAACAAATGTTGAAGGAACTGCAGTGAGGCCTTCCGTTAACAAAATGGAATTTCCTGATTTGTGGTTGTAACGACTGGAAAGATTCGAAGCAATGCGCTCAAAGATAAAGCCTAACGTTTTTTTTTCTAAATCCGGTTTTGAAAGTGGAACCTGTTCCGCAATGATACGCTTGTTCTAGCAGGTTAGAGGAGGGCACTTTCCAAGAGGTTATCAGCAGAATACATTTAATTTCATCTCTCTAACATACGCCAAGTTAGAATTGACAGTTAAAAATCTTTATTGTTAATGACTCTTGATGCACCCAAAGCCTTTAAAACCGAACGCTTTTCCTGGTCTTCAGGGGAAGTATAGTGTTCCTTCTGAAAACATGATTCCTGGCTATTAATAACCTCAAACTCATTTACAAGCAATCTATGTAGTGTTTCAAAATAACGTTTAGAGGGAAAACACAATCTGCTACATAGTTTCCAAGCTGTATAATCATCTCAAAGCTACAATGCATGATAAACAGTGTGAGGGAGGAACTTCTTGGTGTGCATAGGCATGCTGCTATTATTCTTGGAATTTATTGTGTTACTCGTGTCCACATGATTGCGGTATTACACTTAACATGCTTGAGTTTTGTATGTAGCGCATAGCTTCCTGTCTTTTTTTTCACTTTTAAAAAGAAGAATGTTTTCATAAAGCGATTAAAAATCAAGTACTGTGCTTTAGGTCGGTGTTGCCCAACCCAGTCCTCGGGGAACCCTGGACAGTCCACATTTTTCCTCCCAGCCAATCAGGAACACCGAATACCTGGTACAGGTGCGCTGGGAGCTGAGAGGAAGCAAAAACGTGGACTGTCCGGGGTTCCCTGAGGACTGGGTTGGGAAACACTGTTTAGAGGGATACTGTCCCATAACATCAATGCTACCTGCTGATATTTGACTTTTCTTGGTCTCCCAAACTATCTAAAGCGAAGTCATGCAAACACAGACCCCTGGCGTGGGACATCGAGTCATAAGCGCTTGATGTTGCCATGGCGCGGTTGCCTAGCAGCACAAGTGCCACACTTTGGGTTCTCAGTTAAGGCTCAAACCCTGTAGGTGGTTCCCAGCTTTCAGTCACCTTTTGCCCCGGTAAAAAGAGATCTCTAGTGGTGGAAGTGGGAATTACAAGTGGTCTTGCTTATTTATTTATTGATTATAGGGACATGGTGAGGGTCAGGAACAGGGGTGGGCCTCCACTCAAAAAGTCACCTTGGGACCCTTGCCCCCCCCCCTATATTGTACTGACTGCTCGTGGCCAGAAGGGGGGCCCCAAACCTCAGCAACCTCAAATGTGTGGTTTGCATGATGACAGACTCTGCCACTGGGCTGAAGTCACATTTTTCAAATAACTCACGCACACATACACACACATACACACACACACACGTTGGATAAACATATCTTTATGGGGACTACTCATTGATTTCTATGGGACAAATACTAACGCTAACTATTATAACCTTAACCCCTACCCAGCCCTAACCAGACCCATAAGTAACCAAGCAAAATATAAGTTTTTTAGTTTTTTCATTGCAGTCACAGATTTTTATTAAATTGAGTTTTCAGTTTCCTGGTCCCCATAAGGGAAAAAAAAACAGATATTCATCACATTGTGGGGACATTGTGTCCCCATAAGGTAAGGTATACCTGCTCACATACACACACACACACACACACACACACTTACACAAAGTGCGTGTATGTCAGCAATATAAGTCAGTCAGCCTTGGGCTATAATCCCTTCAGGTCCCTAGTGAGTAACCACAGCCATGTGTCAACGAGTTAATTCTTTTATTTCATTTTATGATCTCAGTTGCTTAAGGCATTCCAATACACACGCCGTGTTAAACTATAACAAAAATAATCACTAATCATTCAGACATCATAATCCAGGAAAAGCTAAAGACACACAGTTTCCTGTTTGCCGAGGCAGAACGTGAGATACGTCAGTGCTTTTGTGAGACCTGGATGGTAAACAGGCCCATGTCAGCTGTGGGTGTTTTATACAAGCTGGGCATCCCCTTCTCAGCCGGCAGGGGCGGGTGTTCATGCAGCAATCAGGGGGGCCTTTGTGCGGGGGGGGGGTTTAAAAACAAAAGCCATAATTACGGGTTTCACTATCCAGACGGGATCAATGGAGCAAGAGAAAACCAAAACTGTCATTTATACTGAGAGCAAACAAGGAACAGGTGAACTGAATGAGCGTAATCCTCCCGGTCACCTGACCCAGACTGTCTGTCCCCCTAAAATGGCCACACCCCTAAATCTTGTGCCAAAAATAATCCCGCAATAAAGTGAATTTCTACCATTGGACAGTTTTTACTATAATAATACTATAGTACTTGTATTGCTTAGTCACCAAATGTTAATAATGGAGATGCTTATATTAAAATACCATTTCAGACTGACTGTGTTAAATACTAGGAAGGTAAACGGCTGATTCACCATTACACTGTCCATGATGAAGAGTAAGTTCATTCTGCTGTGTCCCATCAAGGATTCTGAAGGCATCACTCTTATTCCCTTTCAGGCCCCAGGAAAAAGTGAGCGGTTTGGGCATAATGACCGCTGAAGATTCCACCTCAATGAGTAAGCCAAGTTCCTCCAGTTCCAAGGCCTCCTGCCACTCCCACCCTGCCCCCGTCGCTGTGCCAGAGAGTGTAGCTGGAGCTCCCAACGAGAGTGCCCTGGTGGCCCTTATGGAGCGCACGGGCTACAATATGGTCCAGGAGAACGGCCAGCGCAAGTATGGGCCGCCACCCGGGTGGGAGGGACCTTCGCCTCCTAGGGGCACTGAGATTTTTGTGGGCAAGATCCCACGGGACGTGTACGAGGACGAGCTGGTCCCCGTGTTCGAGTCGGTAGGCCGGATCTACGAGATGCGCCTTATGATGGACTTTGATGGGAAGAATCGTGGCTACGCCTTCGTCACTTACACGCAGAAGGCCGATGCCAAGCGGGCTGTGAGGGAGCTCAACAACTACGAGGTACGTCCTGGCCGCCTGCTGGGCGTCTGCTGCAGCGTGGACAACTGCCGACTCTTCATCGGGGGCATCCCCAAGACCAAGAAGCGCGAGGAGATCTTGGAGGAGGTCTCCAAGGTGACGGACGGGGT
>JAODJW010000050.1:1636588-1675296 GCA_026777045.1 Hyperopisus bebe
CTGCTCTCTACCAATGAACGCCGGAATGAGGGTCTACACAACTTCTCACCTGTCTAGGTTAAGCCAGCCAACTTCACACCCGTGAAATATGGAACTGCAAGGAAAAGACGGCTGAACAGCCATTTCTTACGGGGGCTTGTTTGCCGAACAGTTCTGTCGATTCCATAAAAGGGGGTTCAAAAACGATTTTCGAAAGCTTTACGAAATTCACCGTAAACAGGAAGTAATAACTGGGACACCTGCATTAACGCCGCATTTACGAGATGATCGACGTGGGAAACGCAAACACCCGGAGGAGAGGAGAGGAAAGATAAAGGGGGGCAGCTCTGCGTGCACGGCAGCTCGGCCCGGGGGGGGCTCTATCAAAGTGCATCTCGCGCCTCTAACTTTTTTAGGAGTCGTTGTGGCGGCGCTAGTGAGGCCTGGCGGCTGTGACTCAATAGCAGGTGTTTCCTGTGTTGGGTGGCAGGGAGGCTCTTTCGTTCACACGCCAGTGAGCGCGCTCAACGGCGCAGACCGCAGGCCGGGGGCCTGAACTACGAGCCCGAAGCGGAACGGGCCAGACCCACTCAAACAGACCGCACTGGTCTATTTACTCTGTACATCCCCCAAAGGCCAGAGGTTTGAGCCATGAATGGTCTTATCAAGCTTGTTAACCACAAAACAGCTCAGGAGGGCTTTTGTTCACATAATTCAACAAGCTTCACTGTAAACCTGTTAAAAGAAGGTTTACAGGCTTCTCCAAGTGTTACTTAAACTAGACTGTCAGCATTAAGGAGCAAAAGACAATTCTGAAAAACGATGTAATTTATGCCGTGTTTTGCCATCTCGCTTCCATAAGCTTGATTATTTTTGTGACTGATTTTCACCAATTGAAAATGGGTTTCTTTGTGTTTTGCCTGATCCCAGCGCACCAAATTTTAGCCCACATATATAAATGTAAATTATGATTATAGGCAACATGGGGCCCAGTGGGGGAAGTGTGTGGCTCAGTGGGCTAAGCCTCGGTGTCTGTGATCAGAAGGTTGTCAGTTCAAGCCCAGCCTCAGTATGTCTGTGGGTCCTTGGTCAAGGCCCTTAACCCACAGCTTCCTGGGTGTTGCTACAGGTGGCTGCCCTTCATGGACAACTTACTTCAGAAAGAGCATGAAGGCAACTTCCCCACAGGGATGAGTCCCTGAAGAAGACTCAGGACACATTAGAGAGACTATGTTTCCTGGCTGGCCTGGGAATGCCTTGGGATTCCCCCAGAGGAGCTGGATGAAGTGGTTGGGTAGATGGAAGTGTGGGTTTCTTTGCTTAGACAGCTGCCCCTGTGACCTGACTGGAAAACTGGCAGATGATGGATGGATGGATTAATAAAGCATTGATTAACAATAATGATATGTTTATTTCAGACCCAAGTAGTATATGTATTTAGGGTGGCTACCAGGCTTTCTGGGCCAGATACTGCAAAAAAGGCATTTTTAACTGAAAGAAAACAAAACATTTATGAGCCAAATGTTGGTAAGCATGTCATTCTTTCTCTTGGGCACTGCTTCTCCTGAAAATCAGCCCTGATCTTATTTTTAATCCTCTGCATTAGCAACTCCCCCTTATCACGGGAGTTCATTCGACTGTATCCTAGGCGTCGCCCACTTTCTCATTTGCATGTGAGTGAAAGAGCCAAGGAATGCTGGGATTTGGCCAGTTGAACGCGCACAACCTGACACCAGCACACCTACTTAGGTTTTTTTTTTGTTGAGATCTCTTTCACAGAAATGACACGGGCTGTCTTAGTCACTTCTCAAAAGGTCTCCATGCTTAAAGGGCAATTTAACCGCAGATATATTTCGGCAGTGTATAGGTTTGTGTGGCTTCACCTGCTGACTCATCAGGCTGCCTCATCGGCCCGGCGAGACTCACGCTTCACTCACAATCCCTGTGCCGGAGCTGAGCTGTTAACGGCAGTCCTGGGATGTGGTGTTCAACTCGACTTGTGTAAGACCGCTCCAGAAACGAGTCACGCCTCTGTCTGGGACCTTCTCGGTTTAGCATTAGCGCGAGAGCACGGAAGCACGGTGACCAAGGTTCGAATTTCTCGTTTCATGTGTCACATGAGTTTCCAGAGGAACACACTCTGAAATTTTCGTGCCACATCCGCAGGAGAAGGGACAGATGCATGAGAGAATAACAGGACATGAAGCACAACTATCACACCCGTAAGTGTGTCATGGGTGTAAGAACAGCTCATCCGTAAGACGGGGTCCAGATTGAGACTGATGTCAACCATCAGAGTGATGGACCACATAGAACAAGGACAAGTGGGTCAAACACCAAGCAATGATTCTGATTGTCCTCAGGAAGAAGGAGCACAAGAATGTGCCATCCATCAGTGTTCACGACTGCTGTTTTTCATGCTGGTAGTTCACGACTGTCTATGAGGCTAATGCTTCCGGTAAAATTACTATTACAACCCGATTTTCTCTCTGTAGTGAGAAGAATGACGCCAACAGCATCTAAATTAGCATCTAGAGTCCACCCAAACTGAAAATTTCAAAAGATGGATGCAACGTGAGACTCAGCAGGTAGGGCGGCTGTGCCCGCAGTTGGAGGGTTGTTCGTTCAAATCCCAGGATCTGCAGAGCAGTTCCATCATTGGGCCCTTGAGCAAAGCCCTTGAACAAAATTGCTGTCCGACTCTGCTTTCTCAAAAATGTGCACGTGGCTTCCTCAAAAACACCTGTGAAATAACAAAGAAAAAAATATCTCATCCCTTCAGAATCAGCCCATAAATGCTGTGAAATGTGACACAAGTGCACCACTCCGTAACGTCACACTGCTTCTTGCATGTGAAATTCAGCCTCAGTCACATTATTTATCTCCATTACAGGTTGCTTAGCAGTGACGGTGGATCGAAGCACTGGAGGATTACTGTAGGGCTGCGGTTAACCAAACCACCGCTGGCCAGATAGTGGCCCCGCCCCCCTGTGTCAGGGGGCACCACGTCATACGCGAGACAATCTCCTATTTCCTGTCTTCAAGGTGCACAAGATCACAGCCTGTCATATATGGGCCAACTCGGTTTTCACACATGAACGGGTGCAGTGAAAAGTCCCAGGTCACACTTTGCTAAATCACACGACAGAGCTGATATTAGTGTCCCCGTGTAAGGTAAAGGAAATAAGTATTTTGTTCCAAGTCGGTTCCAAGGTTCAAGGTTTTTTTCAACACAGTGAACGTCACACATCAACAATACTTGGCAAGCCCCAAATCAGTGGCTTAATGGGAAACAACAGTGAAAGTTCTACAGGGAACCAAAATCGCATCTTCTAGAGAGATGAAAAAAAAAACGAGATTCCATTTGCATCTGTAGGCCGCGGCACGACACGCACTGAGAGCAGCTACCCAGGTGTGTGCTGAATTCGTTCCTGCCATATTGCGAAAACTGCACAGATTTTAATCTCGGTTCAAAGCCCGACGTTGAAAGCTACCCGCTCGCAATCGGCTGCATGAGCCGCTTGTAGCACAACAGAAAGCGAATGCAGACATAAACTCCGTATTCCAGCCCAAAAATAGTACCAGAAACTTTGCGAATTTATACCCAGGCTACTCTGTCGGCAAAAGATTATCAACCATAGTTTCACAACCTTTTAAATCCCTTTTTTTCTAATACCAATCCCATCAAACTGCAGCCTATAATTCTATAAATGTCTGCATTAGTTAGCGATTCACCAAAGCTTGCTTTGCAGAGTCTCGGACAAAAACAAATAGGACCAAGGGTGTAGGAGAGAACTTCATCATTCAAATGCAAAGGTATTTATTTTATTTTATTTTTTTTGGGGGGGGTGACAAATGAAACCAAATTAAATATTGGGGGGCACACATCCACCTCAGTTCCTATACCCCCATATTTGACTGTTGGTGATTGAGGCTTATCCTTCAGAGAAACTGATGGAGTGGAAATGCCAGGAACCGCTGAGGTCATAGCAGCTACCTGATGTCCTAGCGAATCAGGATCGAGCCTCAGGTCACATGACAGCCATTCCATTTTTTTTCCCCAGGCTTGTTTCTAATCAAGATGGTCTGGATGTTTGCCTGCTGGCGCTGCTCGTTCCTCCACGGAGGGCGGAAAAGATCACGGTCCTTAAACCTTCTTTCGACAAGTTGTCCATATGAAACTTAACAATTGATAGAGGTTGATAGGTGTTTGGCTTTTTTGTGCTCTAATTCATCCTTAATTCTTAAAATATTTAACAGTGTAACTCATGGATGCTGGTGTTTTCACGCAATTTCAGAAAACAGGCTCACTGACAGTTAACAAGGCAGCTTCGTGGAGAACAGAAGAGCTTATGATTGAATGTCACTCATACTGCATTGTTCCATTGTTTTTCTCAATATTTTCTGCCAACATGTTCTGTTTGTGTAGCTCATGTGTGCTGTAAATGATAAAGTCTTTTAAAAGCCCAGGTATTTGTGCTGTATTGATTCAGAACAATTCTAAATATACTAAATACGGCAATGTAGGGCAATTTTTGAGGTCAGAATTATCAAAGTACCTACACGACACATGACATTGACGTTATTTCCGCTGCTTAGAATTTATTAGCATTTCATCAAACATAAGAGTTACTTTTCAAAAGAGTGAGGAAAAAGAAAATTTCCTTACACAACTGAGTTACACACAACACAGGCACATGGTGAACTTTCTCACTTTCTGTGGACCTTAGTGTTTGCTGTTCTGAAACATCAGTCACGCTTAAGATGTTTCAGTCTGGCAGTTTCACTTAACATGGGGCTCTTAACGCCTGCCTGGCCCAGATGTGTCCCCAATCTTATTTTTGGTTGATTACCAATTTATAACTAAAATAACATGTCTATGTAAAGGGTAAAAAAAATACACGTTATACAGTTTAAATACTACATACTGTTATTTGCAAAGTGGAATCAGATGGCATGAGAACAGCAAAGCCTTTGATCACCAGGTTAAACAGCTCACCTAGAGCTGTTTCCTAATATGAACATTTTATTTTAAAAAATTAACTTAAAAAATCCAGAAGAGACTCCACAGGGAGCAAAACAATAACTGAGATGTAAATCATAATATCTATGCAATTCAAAGTGATCATGGTTATTTTATATATTTACAATATGAACATTTCTGCCCCTAACTGTTTTCAGAAAGTATTCAGTACTATGACAATGATGCCCAAAAAGACCCCGAAATGTGAGAAAACTACCATGTAATATTAATGAACTATTTTTACAGCAGAGGACCCAAACTTATTCTTTAGTGACTTTAAGAGCTTCTAAGTCGAGAATTTGGAGGTTTTTCAAAACAATGTGGAAAATATTTTACTTCTTTTGTTGACATGCAGAATATATGTATAATATCTATATGTAGGCCTACATCAAAAAATCAGACATTGGCTTAATTTGGTCTAACGTTTGAAGCGTCTGTTCCTCTCTCTTTGGGACATAAAGAAAAACAATTAAAGCACCATTTACCAAAATCCTGACATGTGCCGCCTGTCCTTGACTCACTCTGTGTTTATTTACCATGCTGTTTATATTTACAGTTGTCGTACAACTCAAAACACACAAAATCTATAGCCTAGTCATCACTTCTAGACAACATATCAACACAAAAAAGTGTCAGCTCTCCTTTGGAGAAATACTAAGACAATAAAAAAAAAACTTTATCAAGTTTTAAAATTTTATATGCCTTTTAACTGTATACATTTATAGAAATGAGAAAAATGGAAAAAAGTCTGAATTTCTGCACTTATAATCACACTAGAGGTGTGTGACAAAAACAATGTTTCATTAAATGACATTTAGTTTACTGATAGGTGTTACCTTGATTTCCATATCATTGACATCCTGTATTAAATTGTTCATCCATACTTTAGAGAATAAAGATTTAAGGGGTCTCCCCCACACACACACACACACACACACACATGGCACATTGCTTTTAAAAAACCAGGTGTTCCTTTGACCGTGTTTCACTGTAAATGGTGAACAAAACTTCCAAAGACTTAAGCCCTTAAATCACCGTCAAGCCACGACAGAAAACAGGTCAAAATTACAGTTAAGGATCCCAAGTTTAAGCACAGGCGTCCACCACATTCTGAAAATATGTCGCTAGCCTGTGGTCTTTGAGGAACGGAAAACCATTCGATACGACATAGACAAAATGACCAGCAGCTAAACGATCTTGCACTGATTGATGTTAAACAGTGGCCGGCGGTTCTGCTTCTTGGCCTGATTGACGGCGGTCCGCACAGCGTACTCGAACACCTGTTGGATCCCGCGGTTGCTTAGCGCCGAGCACTCCAGATACCCCTTGGCCCGGATGTCCCGCGCCAACCGCTTGCCCTCCAAGGCCGTGACGCAGTTCCCCCGCTGTGGGCCCATTTCCCGCTGGTCGGTCTGCATGGCCACCACCAGGACGGGAATGCTGGGTAGGTGAGCACGCACCTCGCCGATCCACTTATTACGTATGTTGGCGTATGAGCTTATGTTGGCCACTGAGTAGCAGAGCAACACCACGTCGGCCTGCTGGTAAGACATGGGCCGGATTTGCCGGAAGGTGTCATTGCCTGCCGTGTCCCAAAGGCCCAGGCTGATCTGCACGCCGTCCATGAAGACTTCCACACCCGTGTTCTCGTAAACCGTGGGCTTATAGCTATCCGGGAACGTCTCCGAGGTGAACCGGACCAGGAGGGCTGTCTTTCCGACTGCCGAATCTCCCACCAGTACGCACTTGACTGAGGTTTCTGTCATCCCGTTCATCTCTGCGGTGGAAGTGGGGGGGGGGGTCTCCTTTATTTGAAAAGAAATGGAGTCTGGAGTCACGAGACAGCTCACAGGCAGGTAGGAGAGGCCATGGTCTGGCTAAAGTGCTTCTAACGCTGTTTACGTTCTTCACACACTGTAGGTGAATTAAGCAAGATACAGTCCTGTGTGTCCATGAAACTGTCAACAACAACTTTCAGTGGCAGAATTGCAGTCGGCGTGTGACAGGGGGGCAGACATCATGGCCTGTTGTCAAGGAGATCTAAGGGGAGAACAAGAATACCAGTTAGCTTACAAACGGTGTCGCTCGAAGTCCATGTGAGACCTAGACAGGCTTTAATGCTGGTGCCCCCCCACTCCCAGTGAAGGAAGTACGTCCAAGACAAGTGAAATCGGCTTGCTAAGTTGGCGCCCCCTCAGAAGATGCCGCCCTAGGCAGCCGGCTATGTCACCTTTTCAACTGACCGGCACTGAGTACAAGGCTCGTCCACAACAGACGGCAGACCTTGATGCGCCAGAGGAACTTCCATCAGGCTTGGATGCGAAAAAAAAGCCACCTGCTTCCAGCAGATACTCAGCGCCATCTCATTCGTGTCCCTCGCGAAGTCTGACGAGAAACATAAACCCTGCTGCTCCTTTTAGCCATTTTTAATCCTGCACCGGTGCACAAACTTGCTGGAAATACCACGGTGCATCTAGGCCAATAAATCTAAAATGAAACGAGGCAGTTTGAAGACGCCTGGATGGATAGAATGAAAAGTAAACATAACTGAGTTCCTGTCTGTCGAGTGTATGGACCATTCCCTTAATAACTGACATAACCAGAATTTTGATAAAGATGAACAAATTCGCCAAATTACAAATTTTGACAAACAGAGAAGCAACTTCACGGCATCCCTTTTTCTGAAAGGTACAGAGAGAGTGATGCCAAAAAATAATTAATTTAGATTAGATTTTGGTTAGATTAAATTAGATCACATTACATTAGGTTAGATTACATTAGATTAGATTACTTTATTGTCAATTTACAGAGTACAACTAAATTTTTCGCGGCATTCCAAATGGCGCATTCGCACATAAGTAATTAAAATGCAAACTGAGGTAGCAGGGTAGAAGAAAAATGGACATGCAAACAATTTTGGACATAAGACATCACACGGGACGTAACGTAATAACGCAGCACGATGGCCTCGCTGCCTAGGAGGCCAGAACCTTCCGTAGAGAAACTAGAAAGCTGCGGATTGCATACGGGCCGCCACGTCTTTTGCACGGCAGCAATGCATGCTTGCTCAGAAATGAATCATGGCAGGAAGGAGTTTGTGCGCTACTGAGATGGAGATACACACGAGCTCTGTGACGTTGGCTTAGGGACGGCCATTAACTGCAAACGCTGATAAGGCGGGCTGCGGGAACTACAGCGTAATCGTCAACTTTATGGAGAGTAAGTTGGGGTAGGCAAAAAGAGAAGTTACCCACTGGGATTATTATTATTATTATTATTATTACCCTTAGTCCAGTGCACACCATTTGCACCAGCATACAAAAAAGCAACATAAATGATTATAAGCAATACTCAGTTCATATTTTTTTCTCCTAGACCAAATAAATCAGATGTATAAAACTGTAGGAAGATCTAGATTCATAAAGGAGTGTCAAGACTAACTTGAGATTTTATTGTCAGAATCACAGGGGATGGAATACGGGTGACATGAGGGCCCGCATCTGCACACCCAGATCACAGACTGCTTGGCCAGATACCGCTGGTGCCTACGGAGGCACAAGAACATGGGCAACACAGAAAGCACACAAAAAGCGTGCGTTTGAACTTCTCTGCTTAACGTAACTGAGTGGAAAATAGTTTTTGGTTGATATGCCTACGCACCATACAAATAAACATTTTTTCTTTATAAAGTGCCGTTGATTTATGAAATATCCAGATATCTCACATATTTCACACGTTTACTGTACTAAACATTTTCTTTAATCCAGTAAAACGTTTTATAAATAACATTTCACACAGATGGACGGATGTATGTATGTTTTGGTCAATATTTATATATATTTATATAAGATTATTCGAAGGTTTACCACATTTCGGGGAACATGAAACAAATACTAAATACAGGCCAATCAATGACTGCAAACATCAATCTGACGATGATTTTACCGGTGTTAATTTATATTAAGCAATTTATACTGGTTTTCCTTTTCAGGTTTACTTTCAAAGTTTTGTTGAAAATGATCCGCCTTGATAAATTTGAGTTGATGGCAACTTAACAACAAATAATTTCCAAAACATGCATTAATTAAAACTACGAACATATATTTGTATGCTTTATTTTCAATTAATATAATCGGGAAAAGTCCCTAACGTTACAGTAAAAGTACTTAATTATAATGAATTATATTTTAAAAGTATATAGGCCTATTTTAAAACCAATACACATTTTCCGGCATGTTTCTATAACAAACACATTTTCGCTTTATTTGCTGTTTTTGGTGAGTGTAAGATATTACCATTTTCCCCAATGTTTCATGTAAACCATACCAAAAATATTTGTTGATCCATTCATAAAGCGTATTTGAAAAATATTTTTGATCAGTATTGCAAAAATACAAAATTCCAAGTGAAATCAAAGCTTCTTACCTACTCAGATACAAACAGCCCAGGACAGCCTCTAGATCGTTGCGACGACAGACAGAACCGATCAGAATATATATTTTTGCTGCGATGAAAAACTGATATATATTTTTACTTGTCTTATCCGAACATATCCGCCAACGTTCAGAGTAAGACTGTTATCGCTATTCCACTTTCAAGACGAGCAGTTCTGAAGATGATGTGTATAGGAAGTGAAAACGCTCCGCGCATTGTGCGGCCAACATCCGCTTGATTATATGGAGGTGTGAACTTCACGCTTTTAAGTCTCTGAAATACACGCTCGCAACAGAGGTGCGGTGTCTGTCATTTTAGTACAACCCTGTCAGTAGTTAGCTGCTCTGTCGACGTTTCAAGAATTCAAAAAAGCGCTGAAACGATCCAAATTTAAGTTAATAGGTCAGCGTTGTTGATACCTGATGAAGCTGAGAGTTTGGTTGTAGTTGCTCCTTCTACACATATTTGTTCTGATATTAATCTGATTTTAAGATGGGGGGCCATATGGACACCCCACCAAATAAGTGCTCTATCCCTGAACAGTACGAGGTGAAGTAGACCAAGAAATACTCTGATTAATCTGGATTAACACAAGAAAAAGCAAGCAAGGCCCTTAACCCCCAGCTCCCTGGGCGCTGCTATACGAGTGGCTGCCCCTCGCGGACAACTTACTCCACAAAGAGGAAGTTGAGGGAGGCGTAAAGACGATTTCCCCACGGGGATTAATAAAGTATCAATTATTATTACTATTATTATTAAAACTGTATGATGCGTAATGTCATACTACAAAATAGACCTGTCATGATTATATTATTTACTGGATTACTCAGTTATTAAAAAACATCACTCAAAATGTTCCATTTCAACTACTCGCAATACGGCGGAATAAAAATGACTAATAGCGGTTGAGGCTGCAGATAAAGAGCGAAGGGATTTGCAATAAATTAGTTTGAGAATTTTTTTCCATTGCTAGATATTCCACGGTCAGCTGTAAGTGGCATTACTGCAAAGTGGACGCATTTAAGAACAAAAGAAATTCATCCACGAGGTGGCAGACTATGTAAAGTAAGAGGGTGGGGCTGCTGAGGGCTGAGGTACATAGTGTGTAAAAGTTGACAAAACTCTGTTGACTCAATAACTGCAGAGCTCCACTGGAAGCTGTATAGAATGGGCTTCCATGGCCGAGCAGCTGCATGCAAGCCTCACATCACCAAGTGCAGTGCCAAGCGTCAGATGCAGTGGTGTAAAGCACAGTGCCACTGGGCTCTGGAGCAGTGGAAACGTGTTCTGTGGAGTGACGAATCATGTTTCTCTGTCTGGCGCTTTGATGGACGAGTCTGGGTTTGGCAGATGCCAGGAGAACGTTACCTGCCTGACTGCACTGTGCCAACTGTAAAGTTTGGTGGAGGAGGGATAATGCTATGGGGTTATTTTTCAGTTGGGTTGGGCTGGGCCCCTTAGTTCCAGTGAAGGGAACTCCTAATGTTTCAGCATACCAAGACGTGTTCGACAATTCTATACTTTGTGGGAACAGATTGGGAAAGGACGTTTTGTTAATTAGCAAAATAATACATAATGCAGTACTTCATAACCATATATTTTTGTAGGAATGTATTGTGCTTTTAATAGGGCTAAACAAAACTTCAAAGAGTTCACATTGCGAAATTTTGAGTTTTTGTGCTATTTACAGCTTGTTGCTGCTGGTGTTGCTTTGAGTTGTGCTTACAGACTCATAGCACTGCTAACAAAACACTTGCTTTAGCTCAATATTGTCTCTCGAAAAGAAACATATTTCCATACTCTGGAAGACAAATCTTTGTCACCATTTCGTGTTTGCTTTTCTCTTCTCTCATTTCTGTTCGATTTCTCCCAAACATACCACACAGTCTACAAGTGAGTCCAACAGCAAGCAGAAAATTTCCGAGTCTCAGAACGCATGCAGAGCTCAGGCGAAGAAGTGGTGGTAAATTTCAGACTAGTTTTTTTTTAAAAAAAAAAAAAACGTATGTTGAAAAGGAACCGTTATTAAAATTGCAATTGGATTTTGTTTCCTGTGACTGAGTAAAACAATGTGACGACTGCATTTGTGTGAAATGCCATATTGATATTTACGTCGCATGTAGGCCTATTGAGGGTGGGGCTGTAGGTATAGTGTCATCGCTGCACACTGCTTCTTTCTGTGCTTGCACGTGTGCGTGGCTTTTTAGCACTCTGCAACGCTCTGTCGGTTCCTGCCTTGCACCACTTGCGATGTTTACATTTTATAAATGTTTAGTCGATGAATCGGATTAATTGGCAGATTGCTCAGCTTTTGATGTGATCGATAGCGACAGCCCTAACTACAGAACTGTGGAGTCAAATCACGGGAAATAAATGGGGTTGAAAAAACAGGCTAGTTGTAGTTTGGAGTGTTTAATTCCCTGACCATAACTTATGCACCGAAAGGTCTAAAATCTACACATGGCTTACTTCACAAATTGCTATAGCAGCTCCTACCCTCCACAAATGTGCCTGAAAGTAATTATATTTATAAATCATGAACTAAAGCGTTAAACGTTATACGTTATTAATTTCTGAGTCTAGGCATGGCCTAATTCACCCATACTGTTTTGCTTTCACTATACAAACTGAAAAGGAAACTGAATTTTGGCACAGCAAGTCATGCTTTCCTTGACAGAGATATTTAATTACAATTTCTTTTATTAAATGAAAACAGGAATAAAATCAATGCACAAGTAAAAGAGAAACGTCACGTCTCTGATATAATAGAATTTCCCTTCATCCCCTCAAATCGTGGGGGATATTAGAGCAGAAAGATATAAATTATGTACACAGTAGTGAGCAAGACCAGCAGCTCACAGGGATTGTGTTGGAAGGAGATTTGTATGAATAGCAGTAAGCCGTACTTATGAAGATCCTAATGGACTAAACGCGGATTACTGTGCACAATTTCCTACAATGTTTTATTCCCATATTATACTATGTATATATATTAAAAAAAAAAAAAAACGTTAGTCTGGTGATCCTCTGTTGTATAAAACTGCCCGAAAACTGAAATAGAAGTTAAGGTTTGAGCTGCACAGAAAATCAACGTCAACGTCAAAAGCTAGTCCAGCACCTCCCACAGGAAGCTTGTTTCTGACAGTCGTCATTCTTCGCTGGAAGAGTCTGCTGTCTACGCAGAGCTTCATATTACCGATCTTAGAACAAACCTTAAAGGATGAAGCTCCTATTGAGGTGATGGTTGCCGATATTGTTGACAATCCCGTTGAGTCAGCTGGGATTCTGCAGGGTTGCAAGGTCACAGGCCAAAGTAACACTGACATTCCAGCCCATTTGTCATTCATGTAAAGTCTATTTTCTCAATCTCTGACTTACCATGAAGTTCCTCCATTTCAGCTTTTCGAAAAGGCCTCAGGTACCGAAACGAACAAGAAGCTCACAACTACCATGTGCTGAGCCCCCACCCCCCACCCCAGAAACAGGCTAAAGAGCTTTGAAACGCAAAGGAATATTTACCTATGAAGGACACAAAACCAGGGCAAACAAATCAGAGAAGTTTATTTATAAATGTCATTTATTCATCTCTGCAAATAACAAATCTGCAAAATCTGTATTGGCTTCTAACATGTTTTACATACTGTTCTGTACATATTGAAAATATGCTGAAATTATTTAAAAAGTAAAAAAAAAAACATAAATAAGGTTATTGCACATAAAAGGAGGAATTAAGTACACCAAGCAGGTATCAAAGACTGATTCCCAGTAAAATTTTTTTTTTTTTTGGGATGGGAGGGGAAATCAACCACTTGTATTTGTTAAAAAATAATTACAAAATATAAGATTGCCAATCTCCTGCCAGGGTTTCCCAATATGACTCGCATTGTAATTTAAAACTGCTGGTCTGCTCTTCCGGTTCAATTAAGAATGCTATGAATTATTACAAAAAGGGTCATGCTTTCAAAAAAGGTCAGAAAAGCAAGCATGTTCGACATTCATGTATTCAAGTGTAAAAATATATTTACGCTGTACATCGTTAAAAGAGAGTCCTTAGTTTTTATAAAAACTATATAATGTTCTAATTTTGGAAAATACTTTTAAGCAAATTTACATGGAGAGAATCAGAGTGGAAAAGGGAGGAAATGAGGGCAATTCTAAAAATACGAGAACGAGAGAGCGAGGGAGAGAGAGCGAGAGAGAGAGAGAGAGAGAGAGAGCAAGCGAGAGAGAGAGAGATAGCAAGCGAGAGAGAGAGAGAGCTTAATAATATTAGGTTAAAAAAAAAAAAAGACAATGACATCATGTCAGTGTAGTGTGACTAGCACTATTCCAGGTCTTGGTTCTGAATACCTGATAACCAAGAAGGGGGAAGAAATAAGAAAATCTGCATATAGATGAGCTACATTTAAACAAAAATGGCACTTAGCATGATGTACGAATGCTGTCCGCATCGCTGCGGAGCCCAGGGGGTGCTGGGGGGAATATGGCCTTAGGCTCACCTGTAGCTTTTGCTGCTGAGGTAGTCGATGACGGCGGGCCGGATCCGGGCCACACCCCCATGGCTGTGGTTCCCCCTTCCAGTGATGACTGTCAGTTGAGGCCCACATCCTCCCTGCTGCCACTCTGTGGGGGACAGGAAGCCGAAGGCAGAGGCTAAGACGCCGTGATCAACACCTGGGCAGCCAGAAACGCCACCACAAGACACATCTGAGGCGCTTCGGATGCTACGATATACCAGCAGGAGGCGGGAGCAGCCGTGCGATGGGCCGGTTGTGGCCAGGGCGACAGCCAATCACACGTGACGACACATGCACACACGTTCATGATTGGTGAACAAGACTCCGACTCGTTCAGCTACAGACACACTCTTCCCCCATGGTGAGCACACATGATATGTTCTTTTGATTTGTTGGTGCACTCTGCCCTCTGAGCTGTGCAGCTGGGCCCGTTTAACCACCACTTATGGGCAACACCAGGCAGAAACATTTTAGTAGGAACTTCCACTTTCCTGGGTCGTGGTTAAATAGTTGTCGTTTAATTAAACGAGACTGAGACCACTACGAAATTTCCAAAAAGTTAAACTGCCAAACGCCTGCATGAGATTCAATTCTGAAAGGTCAAGTAGGAGGCAAAGTAGGAGGACATAGGAACTGCAAACTAGGCAGGAGAATGGACCTGACCCCCACACAAGGGCAAAACAGTTTGATATGGGAGGGGCACGACTTAATAATAACAATGGGTGATCGAGAGGCGTGTCCCAGTACTTGTATTTGAGGGGGGAAAATGAAGCCAAATTAAATATTTGGGGGTACACCCCCTCCCCCCCAAAAGTGCGAGAAGCCACACTTGAGATTCATAAGAGGAGACGCACGGTCATTATATTCACCTTAAATCTCCACAAGTCTACTTTGCGGTTTGACGTTCATGTTTAGTCTGCCCCCGGATTCATCATCTGTGTGACTTGCAACTTTCCACCCCGGCACAGACGCTGGAGATTTAGAGAGACCTCCGAGGTGCACACCCACCAGCTACAGAGAGCAGGCCTGCCTTTGCAGCAAGTTGAAAACGCCCACAGAATGACTTCAGTTACACAACCCGACTGACCGAGTGACCAGTTAGGGTGAAAGTCTGCATGGTGCCACTGAAACACTGGGATGCTTCAGTCAACAAGACAGATTAATCCTTGGTGGCAAAGGAATCTGTCCTAACCACAAAACACACACTAAGTCAATGTTTGCAGTTCATTAAATCTCACACACAGTTAAACACAAAAATGCACTTGGGCAACCTGAATTAACGTAATAAAAACGACCTGCAACAAGACCTTGTTAGGGGGTTAAATAGATGAGAAACGTTGGGTGAAATTATGTTACACCTAAAAAGCAAAATGTCATCTCAGCCTCTCCATAAAGGTGTTATGACCTGTATTACCTGCAGTCTTTCCCTCCAGCACCTTTCCCAGGTGGTAAAGGGCTTCATCCACATGCAGACCGTGCAGGTCCAGAACATTCTGAGGCAGGAGCGAGGAATTGACCCTCTCAAAGATCTGCACGGCCGCCCGGTGGTTTGCTTCCTTCATCTTCTGCCCATGAAGATGACCCTTAAGGATTTGGGCATACAGAAGCACAGTAAGTCAGGACACTTGTGATCACGGTGATTCAGCAGCCTCCATTAAGTCCTGGCTCATTAACCAGGTCCCAGACACCCACCTGCTGGGAATAGAAGCTGGCCACCTGCTTCCTGCCCTGCCTGTATGCATCAGCAGCTTTGCTGAAGCATTCCTGCTGCTTGTTCCTCTGCAGCGCCGCCTCGGCACGGAAATCCTCATACTCCGGGTCCTCCGTGTCCTGGAACTGCGTCCAAGGTGGCTCTGGATCCTTCGTCTTTGGCCTCTGAGGAAGATGATGATTGGTTGGCTCATGGAGGGTACGTCTGGCAGAGTCAAGTGCCTGAGTGAAGATACCCACGTTCTCTTTGCTGGGGTTCCTCTCCGCGTCCCTGAGCAAGGCAACTTCTGGGGCCACCACAGTCTTCACCGGCCCTTGGTCCAGGATGGACCTGAGAAACTGCTCGGTCTGCTCCAAAGAGTAGCTGCCGGAAAAAGGATGCCGGATTCAGGGGTCGGCGGGAATTTCGTGACACTCGAAACATGCTGGCAGATGACCGTACGCCAGACACAGGGAAGGCATACCGCTGCAGCCGGGAGCCGAACGTTGAGTACGAGGCGCAATGTCAACGTACGAGGCGCAATGTCAACGTACGAGGCGCAATGGGGGAGGGGTTTATAACAAGGGGCCTCATCATCTGATACCCCAACCCTAACCCTTATTATAAACCCCTCCCACCCCATGTGATAAACCCCTCCTACCCGACAATGCCCACCCTACTAGACACTTGGCTCCCGGCTGCAATGATATATACTTCAAACAGAAGACAATACAAAACCCTGTGAAAGTAGGACTTAAAAGAACTGATTAAATTACAGCACAGACATTTTACCGCGATTATATTGCCAAACCTACTTGTGGTCCCGGAACATGTCCTTGAGAAAGTGCCGGTCAATCGCAGGAAACATGCTGTAAAGCTGCTTCTCCTTCAGCAGGGCGGCGCTGTCTCTCTTGCCCAGCTCCACATGGTTTGACCGGTACTACAGGGGCCAATGAGAGCGATTTCTCAGGACTACCAGTCATATTTCTCTACTGACACAGCACAGACTACAGCCCCTCCTATAAGATTAAGTTTTGCGTCGTTCCTACCGCGCTCCATCACCAGCCTACCTTTTCCAGGTTGTGCTGCAACGCCTCTTCCTCAGACATGATGTCTCGCAGGGATGTGTGACTCAGAGGGGCATTCCAATGGTCCATGAAGGGCAGATTTTCCAAAGTGTCTGGCTGACGAAGGGACGCCAAGCCATCTGGCCTAAGAAACTGAAATTTTCCCAAGGGAACGGAACCTGAAAAACATTTCCATTACAATGTGGGGTGCAGCAAACAGACAAATGAATCAAGTTAAGATGATGCTGGTGGTGAATAGTATGCTATCAAAATACACAGCTAAAACGGAAGGTCAACAGGTCATTCATACACAGAATTTTTTTTACACAGGCATGTAAGCAAGATGCTGTACTCACCTTCCTGTGGAAACTGGTAGAAAAGTGCTTCCTGCCTGTGTCGTTCCTGTGAACACAACAATTCATACTCTGAAGAGATAAAAATACCCCACTGTTATCATAACACCCACACTCCAATATTTACAAACCTGTATGGTGTCCTTCCACTTCTGGTGAAGAAGTCGGGCCAGGTTCAGATCGATCTGTACTGCACAGTCCTCGGGGGTCAAAGCACCTGAGTACAGCAAAATAAGCACACCGCGTGAGTGCTGACCGCATGGTAAAAGTGGACCTTCGGAAACAATGTAACATTTCCGGCTTCTTGCTCCTTCGTTACCTGGATCAATGCCCACAGGTCCAAAGAGTTCACTGAGCTGCAAGGCGAGTTCTGTGGGTAGCTTGAGCTCCAGGGACTGAATATCCACTGGCATGCATTGCTGCTTGGCAGGCCGATCTCTCTGGTCTTCCATTTTCAGGTTTTCCTTCGAGTGCTCCTCCTCTTTCCTATTTAGCCCTTCGAACTGTCCCAAACTAACGGGCTCCTCAACTTGGACGTCATCTGTCGCAACATTGCTCTCATATTCAACTCCCCATGAGCCTGCCTGCTCCTCTGGTTTCCGTGATGCAGGCGCTGCAACGGCTTCATCGAGCCAGTCCTCGCTAAAGCCTTTCAGATCTCCCAAAAGGACCTCTGCTTGCCTAGAGCCCAGAGATGGAGGCATGATGATGTCCAGTGAGGAATAACGAGCTAATGGTGCCTCTGGTACAGGAATACAATTAATGGGTCCCTCTTTGGATACTGGTTCGATGGTTCCAAGGCAGTTCTCCAATGTCAGCATGTCATTCTGCATACTTAACTGCTCAGCATCAGCATTGTGGGCTACTTTCTCCTTAGAACATACAGCCAGCATCTGAAGGTCATCATCCAATGTTGGATTTTGGACCTCTGAGCAATTGAGGGCAGCAGACTGCTCAGCACTTAAGTCCGGAGCATCTGGACAAGAGGGTTCAACAGCCGCGTACAAACTATCCCCAGTGGGCCGACTGACAATATCTGGCCCTAGAGCTTCTCCATTCTCATCATCTTTGAACAGCTGCTCACCAGAGTCTAAGAGTAGATTGGTGGTCCACTCCATGTCTTGGTGACATTTTTCATACAGGTCCTCCAGAGTATCAAAGGAGACTAGCTTGAAGTGTCGGCTAAGGATCTGCAAGTCCTGGAGCTTATTGTTGCCACTGCTTAGCTCCTGCTCCTCTACCTGAGCGCCCTTGTCATGCACCACACGGTATGGCACATCCGGGCAGTCGGAACACTCCTGGGCTCCAGCTGGCTTGGGAAGAAAGCGGGTGGGATCTCCTTTCATCACCTTCACCCCAAGGCCATCAGTGTTGGTCTGACACTGTCGGTCAAGCCTCCAAAGCAGAGCAAAATCCTGCGGGTTAGTCTGTGTAGCAGAGTAGCCCCAGATGGTGCTGGTAGATGCTGGCCGTCCTGGGAATGCTGCATGTAAGGAAGTCGATGGAGGTGACTCAGGCGGGACCTGGGGTGCACAGGAGCTATTGTTAGAGAAGGTGAGGGCTAGCCTGCAGTGCTTCCCCGACCTTCGGTTCTGCCTGAGCCTACGCTCCTGGCTACCCCTGGGTGAAGAAACAGTTGGGCTGCCTTCCGTTTCTGCTGCTGAAGTAGCTCCTGGAGTTACAGGCTTCCCAACAGTGCTCCCAGAAGGACTTTGAAGGTCTTCCAATTTTCCACTCTGGAACTCCTTGCTTATCCCAGTAGAGCAACTGCTACCTTCCCTGGTCAAAGACAGTCCGTTGTTTTCCTCTACTGTGGCACAAACGGTGGTAACACTTTCTCCTGCTGCTGGGCACTGTGGTACCACGTTTTCAGCCATCGCCTCACCATCTGTCCAGTCTGTCACACAATCCAGCAGCTCAGGCTTGCTCTCCCTGCCTAATCCTTGGCTTCCCTCTTTGCTGGACAAGGATAAATTCAAGGCCTCTTCTACACCAGAGCCAGCTTCAAGAGTTAAGTCCTCAAAACTTGAGTGCACCGCAGAACCTGCCAGGGAGCTTCCACGGGAGTTCACTGGGGGATTTACACATTTTCCGGAGTCATCCACACTGACTTGTAACATGTCCAGCAGTTTCTGAAGCTCTATCATTTGTGAACCGGTGCCCCCACCTGAACAGCCACCGCAGCTCTCCTCCAGTTCCAGCTGACTGTCCTCCTCCAGAAGTGACCCGCTATCTTTTTCTCTTGTCCTCTGCTCCCTCTGCTTCTGAGCCTCCAAGGGCCAATCACCCACAAAATCCATCAACTCTGATTGGGTCTCATCGACAACTACAATGTCAGAGTCTTCACTTCTTGTGTCCCCTACATTGACACACTCTAGTCGGAGAGCAGCTTGGTCCTGCAGGACATCATTAGTAGTGTCTGCCTGCATGACACAGCCCCTGCCACGCTTTACTCTTTGGCTAATTGACTCAAAAAAGGCCACAGGTTTATCATTCTCTTGGTCCTCTTGGCCGGTGTCTGGGGTCCACTCTGAGGCAAAGGCCTGGCTTCCTCCCAAAGTACCCGAGCGGCTGTCCGGGTCCCAGTCTGTAGCCCATGGCTCTTGCAGCTCAGCACTGTGCACTTCTGGAGCTCCACTCTCATGAGAATCCTGCCCTTTCACCAACAGAGGCTCACTGGCAGTATGGCTGCTTTCAAAACATCCAACGCTGCTACTGCTGGTCTCATCTTTCGTGGAAATCCCTCCAACTGAAGACACGTCTGGCAAGGAGGAGAAGAGCTGGAAGTTTTCCTTCATCGACCCTAAGTTTACGTAGGGCTCTTCCACAAGGTCAGGTTTCACATCTGATGAAGAAGGCCTGCGCAAAGGCATAAACCCATCAGCCTGCTACACAGACACTTTTCAAAACAAGTCCTCAACCAAAATGCCTGATGGCCACATGGATGAACTACATTAATTTCAGAGGTATAACAGCGGAGGGCTCACTGTGACAGGCTGCTCTCTTCGTAGGGCAGCTTTGCACTACTGCTACCTGGTACCGGAGACTTTGTCCCAAATGAACGCATGATGGAATCCACAGAGACATGGCGTTCATAGCGATCCAGCATGTACCTGATCTTCTCTTTTCTGACCCCGTGCTTATTGCGTCTACGGAAAACAACACGTGAAACGTCACCATCGAGGAAGGCTTCTGAAATCAATTAGCCATCGCTAATACACAGTACCCCCTCTTTCCCACGGACTTAAAAAAAAAAAAAAAATGCCATGTGTGCCAAAGGGAACTAACCTTCGCCACGCTGAAGGCAAAGTCTGCATGGCAACACCAAGTATAACTCCACATGGAGAAATGTCTCCTTAAGTACGACATACCTCTCCAGCTCTCTTGGTTTGAATTTCCACCAGGTATCGGGCTCACGAAACATGACCTTGAAGTTATACTGAAGAGCCTGCAAATTTATTTCAAGATTTTATGTAAATAACCATGATGTATTGGGTTCAAGGAGGAAATTCAGTGACAGGTGGCAGAGTGAGAAGTTCAGATGGGCTCTTATGACCATAATGGCTGAGCTGAGGCAGACTTGCTTGGGCCTAGGGAGATACGTCCAACGGAGTCACGACAAACCTACCAGACTCACGTAGGGTTTCATCTCCCAGCACTGCATGTTGGTGTTGTCGATGATAATGGGAGATAATCCCTTTTCAAAACTCTCCTTGGCTAGGAAGCAGAAGAATCAAAAAAAAAAAAAAAAGAGTCATCGATATTATATATTTACAAAGGCACAATAATGTTACTAGGTTCACCAGCCTTTAGCAGAATAGTTACAGAACTGTTTATCGGTGAAATATGGCTAATCATAAACGATTCCTATTAAGAGGGGGAAAAAAAAAACCAAAAGACTATAGCCAGCGGAGAACCTAGACATCCCAGGCCCCCTAACAAAATGTCACCTTGAGCCCCCTCCTTGGGATGGCACTTTCAGTCGCTCAATTGATTTTGCTGAGCAGGGAGGATTTTGGGGCTCCTACGAAGTGCTGGGCCCCCTGAATTTGTCATGGTGCCCTTGCAAGCAAGTACACAGGTGTTTCATACGAGTTCTTACTTCACAATAATTATACCTCGTTTATGATTCCATTCATGTGCTTCTGAAAGTTCCGAAGGGTCGTAGTGGTAGAATCCATCGCGACGGAAGTAGTCATCAGTACTTAACACCACACCACCGGGATTCTCTTGCAGAATGTTCCTGGACACAATGACATAAACGCACATTAGTTCATAGGACTGCATGACATCATATCGTGATATATTCTCGATTATATGGCGCATGCGCAATAATCACCAGGGCTTGAGTAATCTGTATAAATTCTGCGTATCCTTTATGTTTATTAAAATCGGTCAGAAGAACGTGCCACATACTACTGTTTTGGTAAACCATGGAAGAGAGAAGCACTGAGGTGGCAGTATATAAAGGAACAGCTCGACAGGCACGACGTTTGTTAAAAGAGAAGATATTGTGGATAAGCAAGGTAAAAAGAAAACAATGATGTGGTGGTACTTTTTGCAGTTTAATGTCTGATACATTTATGAAACATAACAGGCAAAATTTATACAGATTCCTAACTTTTGGGCATCAGAATACACATCTCATTAATATTTTAGGCGTACCACTAATATACTTACCAAATTCTGGACATAAGTAAACGTCCATAGTACCAAAAAGCTGGCGTCTCGACAAATGTTTACACAAGTCATCTAAAGCCCTACTGATTATTGCATGTGGCATATCATTGCAATGTGACATTGAGCAGCACTGTTAGTCAATAAAGAGGGTTGGCATCTTTGCTATCAGAGAGTTGGAACAAGTCTGATTTGGGTCACATCCTGACAGCTTCAGTACCTGGCCAGTGTTGATTTTCCAGACCCTGGGGCCCCTCTCAACAGCACCAGCAAGCGGCCAACCAAACGGCTGGATCGAACCTGCGGTAGAGGTTTGGGGGCCGTAGGCACAGTCCAGGATTTTGGTACGGTGGCTGCAGGTTTCATGGGTGGCTGCTGTGCAAAACTGCGGCCCAACCAGTAGGAGGCGCACTGAAGATTCCAAGGCCCCGGATTCACCACTGGGACCACGAAGGGTGGGGTTACAGTTTGAGACGTTACGCCGCTGGGGTCAGATTTTGCATACTGCACCCCTGCAGTGGTTGTGGGGTAAGGCCCCTTTCTATAGGCCTGGAAAGCAGAGGGGTGGTCAGGTCCCGGCTGTGAGGAATTGCTGCTCGTAGGCTCAGAGGTCAGATGGCTAAAGTCCAATATTCTCAGAGGTTCTTTGGAACCTGCTGTTCCTATAACACTGAGGCCACTAAGAGGGGAGCAGGACCCGGAGCTATTCAACGCCCCGAAGCCAGTGTCTGCGTGAGAGGATTGCACGCTGGACTGGAGCAGCTCTGGCAAGGCCTGGTGGGCCTCCGGCAGCGAAAGCGAGGAGGACGAGGACAACGACGAGATGCTCGCAAGCTCCCTGTCAATGAGCACGTCGAAATCTGCAGTGAGGTGTGTCCCAATTCCATCCAAGTTCTTGCCCTGAACCCCCGGGGCTCTGCTGGCAGGTGCTTCAGGCACAGTGTCACCCAACAGTGGTTTTGGCTCCAAAAGCGCAGCAGCAGTTTCGAACCCTGACACACTGCAAGAAGGAAATTCGGCCGTCTCAGCGGACATCTCCAGCATAGAATCCATTGCCTTCTCCACTGTGAAAGGAATGTTCCGAGAGAAAAAATGTTAGAGGAAACAAATAACCAAACCCTGTAATGGAGATCCCCTGCAGATCTTAAGGAGTACGCTTTGCTTCAGCTTTCTAAACTTGTAAAATGTGGTTATTAATGCGAGCTAAAGTTCCAGGTCAACAGATGCAAAAGTCTCACGTGGTACGGTACTATTTAAGGAAACGGCCTGCAGTTGGAGCAGCAACACATAACATAAATTACATATAAAACACATCCCACTAGGCAGCCTAATGTCCTGACAACCTCGCCTTTCGAGATCAGACATTAGCAAGGTTGAGTCCGATGGCAGTTTTAAGACCAACATGCTGAGCCATTTCTCCATGACCGCCACAGTATCATCATTTCCTACCTGCTTGTTTACCATCAACAGAGCCTACTGGAGTGCGATCGACTGCGTGGCGACCACCGACTAAAAAGAAGCAGCCACCTGCAAGTCTTCGGGATTGCCTTTTTATAAAACGTTATCTTTAAATAACTACTTTTGATAACTAACGCGCAAGACGTGCGGGACGCCCCAGAACGCAGTAGGCCGTATAGTTGAAACATACCAGCATGCAAACAAAACTGCAGCACTGATCCATAATCCTACAACCGCTAACCCTAACCCTAAAACACCGGGAGGGGGGACGCCTGGCTGTCTCGAGGGTCGGTTCCTTAGTACCAGCTTCGCGTTACCTTTGAAATCGCACTCGGCCAGCACCATGTAAACGACCTCGGGATCCAAGTGTGCAAACATTTCCTGCATGCTCTTCACCACGTCGTCTTTCCCTAAAACTGCGCTCGGATCCGCGGGCAGACGGACGCCTCCGCAGTTTTTCGCCATCCTGTCCGTACCAGTGTCCCCAGCAGCCACCCCAGCCTTACTGAACATTCCGGGAACTCTGGTTGGGCTCTGACCGTTTTTCTTCTTTTTTGGCATCCTAGAGTAAAACAAGACGTCGACTAACTAGTCTACTCCACCGTTAGAAACAACCCAGACGGTGCCTGGCATTAAACTTGGGAGGGGGGGGAGAAAAACAAACAGTGCCAACGCGCCTTAACACAAAATAAACATAGAGTTTAAGTGAGAGCGTCCAAAGCGGCCGGATGTATAACTGCAGCGCTTGGAGGCACTGTCGCGATGTGTGATACTCAGTCCTGCTTATTAAAAGATGCACTTTCTGCACCAGCCATAGTGCTTGGCTGTCTTCTAAATTCAGTATTTAAAAAAACCTAATCAAACTGTTCTGGTCTCCATTGTATCATATATGATCGGCGGTGTTCTCACAAAATGACTCAACGAAACATATCATGTCATATCAAAATTACTGGCTGTCAACTAATACGCAATTAAATACGCCATCGTGTTAGGTGAATGAAACCTGGGTACCTATATGAAAGTGAAACAAAGGTAATACACTGGGGGCGATATACCAGTCCTGTTGCAGGCATTATTTACTCAAATTTATTAGGCAAAAATTAAAATGATTACGAAGGTCCTTATTAAAGAAGGAAAGAAAGTGTCAGTAATTCATTTTCTGGCAGACTAGTAGTAGCTAGATAATGTAAGCATTCCTTTCCGGTAATCTGCCCTAGAGTAAGTGTTCCCTTGCAGCATTTACAGTGCCCGGTGCCTAGTACCGTGATTTTTTATCACCCTAACAGGGCAGACGGTGCCCAGTGCGTTGCTTTTTTTGGAGGGCTAGTCTGCAGATTTCCCTGGTCAAACACACGTTATTCAGCTCACCAGCCATTTTCCAGATTTAGCAGGAGCGCTTGAGCTGCGAAATCTGCAAACTGTGTCAAAGACTGGCCTCCTAGCACCGGAATTGGGGAACCCTGCAAAGCCACTCGATCCTCACATAGCCTGATGTGAAAGTTACTTTTGAATCGCCTTTCCTCTCACTTCCACCCCCTCCATTTTCCTACCGTAGTACCTACTTTAGACTGTTGGTGGCGCTGTGCTTTTATTTTCCGCGGAGACGGTGAGAAACTGCACTGTCTGAAAGAAGGAGCTTTGTGCTGCAACTAAAAAACCCTGCCAAAAGCAGACTCGTACGCTAAAACACGGTATCCATGAGGTAAATATGGCAGGGAGGGTCTGATCAAGCCGACGGACCGGACTAACCTACCTCGGCTGGATGTGAGGCTGCCTGCATTTAAGAGTTTAATCTACCACCGAGGTACTTGGGCTATTTATACCAATTCCGATTCGTCTAGGTAGATGAAAGATCAAAGTTCGCAGAACGGAACAAATCACTGTATAAATATAAGGTCGGTAAATGTGATGGTCCGTAATTCGAAGTTGGAGAATTAAGTAAAATTAGCTATCAGCGTCTTCACTGCGTGAAAAGTTGGTGCTGTGTTAAGGAGCTCGGCGGGGTGACCGAGGGTGTTTTTCAGTAAGAAATCCGGAGCTTGTTAAAATAAAAGTGCAGGCTGATCGTGCGCCCGGTTTTCTTTGCCATCCGCACGATGCGTGTGAGCCAGCCGCCCTCAGCGCTGTGCGGCCTAGCGTGGCTGCAGGCCGTCCGCTCCGTGCCTATTCAGCGTAGCTGTGCTATGCTATGCTAGGCTAGGCTAGGCTCCGCTATACTGTGCTATGCTATGCTAGGCTAGGCTAGGTGCTATCCAGCTTCTTCTCTTTTTGCACTGTTTTTGTATCGTTTTTCGACAGTGGGGGGGAAACCGTATATTTTTTAAAATAAACGTTTAAGTGGGCGGAAAAGTTGACGCGATCTTTTTGGAAATTCATTGTGAAAGCAGTACTTTTATAAATTAATGTAATGAAAGAGAATGGGCAGCTAGCTCAGATTATTGGGCGAGAGCTGAGCGCCTGTGCCGTCGCCTGCACTAGTGGTTCCTGTTGTCGCTTTTGGTGACTTTTTACAAGCGTAAACCTGACCGGGGCTTTGATTCTCTCCTTCATTTAGCTGGCCCGGGATTTTATTTCGTCAAGGGAATCTTTTTAAATTTGTTTTTGTCGGTGTAAAAGTGTTGAATTTACGGCGATGAACTTTTGTTTTCTGACCCATAGAGGGCAGTAGAGGAGCGCAGGGACGCCACGCCGATGAGAATGGAGTTCCCGCAGCAGCAGAAAGCGGCGGAGGGCAAAATAACTTACCCCCCAGGGGTGAAAGAAATCACCGACAAAATCAGCAACGATGAGGTGGTCAAACGGCTCAAGGTCAGTGGGAAGCTACTCTTTTGCGCCATCACACTTTCTTGAATTTGGATGCACGTACGTGTGCCGTAACGGAGTTATTTTGGGAAGGCCTGATTGAGACTTGCTTCCTAATTTATTCTACAGATGTGTATTTGTAATGTGAGCGTTTCCCGCTGGTTTCAGTATAACAATATTTTTGGCCTTCAAGCCATCATTTTGTGGTACCTTTATCTGTTCGTGGTAGGATGTCGGCCTAAGATGCACCTTGGTTTAATATGGTTTCTATTTTTATAGCCTGTACTATGTTTAATACTTGGATCTTTCAAGTTTCACTTGTTTTGGATGTGTCTAATATTTCCTTGTTTAGTCATATTAGAAGTCGTCCAACCATCCTTCACCTAAAACTTACCATATGTGCTGGACTTTGCTCACCTTGCAACAGAGCAGAGGTTATAATCTGTGTTTTAGAAACCCAAAATTATTAAGACTTCCCCTGCCAAGAGATGTTCCCGTCATCTCTGGTTTTAAACTGATGCTGTGTTTAGCACCTAGGTAGTAAATATTTTTCACCATTAGATCAAAAAGAATAAAATAGCTATATGTGCATTTTACTTATGAATGTATTAATAATATTTTAATTAACATGGTACTATATAAACTACCTCATCCATGATGTGCATCTTAAATTCAAGGGGACTTTCTGCCGTTATTTCGTATGCTAAACTAGTTGACCATTAGACAAGTACCAGTTGTAACAACGTTCAAGCAAGACAGGTTAGATATACATTAAAAAGGCTGTATTTTTTATGGAATATGGCTGGGGTAAAGCGGTGGTTTTCAACTGGTGGGTCCCAAGACCATTTTAAGTGGGTTGCAGATTCTGAGATTTTAGAACAATACATACCCCCACCCCACACCCCCAATGGAAGGAATACTGTAGGTGCTGAGGCAAAGCCATAAAGCGGTTAAGGGACACGGCTCTGTCTGCAAGTGCCACCAGCAGATTGGTGAACGCATCGGTCACATAGTGGCTTCTTTCCTCCCCCCCCCCAAACAGGGCCTGTTGCTGTCACTTGTTGCCAGGGTGATGATCACTAACGGAAACGTATAAGAAAAAAAAAAGAAAACATTTTCTTAAGATGAAATAAAATAACATGGAAAATATAAAAACATAACTAAATGGAAAATTAAATAACAATCTAAAATCAAATAACAAATGTACAATTCTTTCTGTTACCAGGTGTTTCGCTAATGAAATGATTAGTTTGTCTTTAATGACCATCAGTAGTACCTATTACATGGTGTGCCTGCTTTGAGGACATTAGTACATAATATGCATTGTGTACTCATGTACGAGTCTTTAAAGATCAAACGCATAAAAAAGTTCTACATCAGGCAATCCTTAGAAATAAAATCACTGAAACTAAAACATATAAAGACTAAATGGAAATATCTAAAAACTAATAAAACCACTATAAAATTAAGACTAAACTAGGTTTCAAATGAAAATACATAATAGCGCTGGTTAATAATCATATGTCAGATTTTTTTTCCAGTTTTGTGCGAATAGTGCTCCCATCAATGGTGACCTGAAACTGCAAAATCAATCCTAGCCGTGGTAGTCGTGTAATAATTGTGATTGGTGACTACTCAGATTTTTACTAAATATCTAAGCAGTTTAATGTTTCAAATTTCATCATCATCATGTATGGATCATGTATACAAACATATGCTGTATATGTGTAGCGAAATGCATTATGGGGCTGCTTAAATAGCAAAAAAAAAAAAACATTCAGGCTGGTAGCTGTAGTTTCTGTTTGTGTAGGATAGTTTGTGAGGAGGATGTAAAATAAGATGCGTGGAGTTGTGTGAAGTCAATAAAAGGGGCATGTTAGCCATTAGGGCTGGGCTCTTCATATCTGGCCCTCGATTCCAAATCCACTCCGTGTTTTCAGTTCTCCCAGGTAGTTGGTGTAATAATTAGTGATTCTGATTGGTCAGAGGCTTCAAACCTGGCTCACGGGTAAAAGAAGGCTAGAAAATCAGCAGGGCTCGGACCTTGAGGACCGGGATTTGAATAGCCTTGCTTTGGGGGTCCTTGTTTAGTATATGGACAGCCAGAATGTAGAATGATGGAAGGTAGCAGCTTCTAAAATTGTACTTTTTTTTTTAATGGAAGGACCCCCCCCCCCCCCTGGCATTACGTAGAAATGCAAAAAAAATGAGAATGACAACAAATCTGCACCATACTTCAGACTGTCAGTAGTGCAGGCTGATGTCTTCATCAGCAGCTGACTGCTCCTCCAGCGCACAGCTCTGTGGAGCTTCTGAGCAGCTCCCGCTCTCTGCCCATCCCCCCTCCCTGCCCTGCGTGCTCATTGGCTGACACACTTGCTGCTCTGTCACTAGCAGCTTGAGTAGATACAGCATACTGCCTCGGGGCACTTGGCTGGCTCCTGGGTCCTAAAGACGTCATTCATTTGAAAGCCATGGGTTCTTCTAACACGTTGAGCTCCTGTAAAGTGAGATGTGAATGAATGTCAGGTGTAATTTAGTTAAAAGGATTACAAGCTTGCTGTTTTTGCTGTAATTTGAACTGGGGCATTTCTAGGGCTGCTTTTGCCATTTTCTGAATTTTTTTTTTTTTTTGTTAGTAGGGGTTTAGGGCTGATGTGTAGGCTTGTGTTATCCAAGCTTCTGACACGGGAGCATGACTCACTGAAATTGGCTCTGATTCCAAAATGGCCACGCCGATTGAGATTTCCTCAAAGATAGCGCTGGTACGCATGAAGATGATTCTGCTCTTGAAATTGGATATATAAAAATGTAGAAATGCTGGGTTGCTAGTAATGCTAGATCTGGGGTCCGCAACTGTTTTCCCCCCAAGGGACCAAATTCCATCATCAAGAATATCTGGATTTAATAGCATTTTGGTCCGGATGTGGAGCGGAGTCGGCCAGTTGGTGACTACTGCTCTAGAGTCTTTCTGAAGTCTTCACAGTGGAGCTTGGCTGTGCCATCTCATCACCTTTCATTCTCACCAAGATGGTGGTGAAGACCTTCATGGACATGGACCAGGACTCTGAGGACGAGAAGCAGCAGTATCTGACGCTCGCCCTGCACCTGGCGTCCGAGTTCTTCCTACGCAACCCCAACAAGGACGTGCGATTGCTGGTGGCGTGTTGCCTGGCGGACATCTTCCGCATCTACGCCCCCGAGGCGCCCTACACCTCCCATGATAAACTGAAGGTGCACATGCTCACATACACACAACATCCTAACATTCATGTGGAACTGTAATCCACTCCTCGCCCATGGCAACCTGAATGCACTGGCAAACCCACTGGAATTTCAGCCCATAAAGCTTGGGGGGGGCCCTTTCCTGACATCTCTGTGGGCTTTCTCCTCTTCTGAATGTAAGCAGCTTGGCTGCCAAACCTCCAGAACTGTACAAACCCTCATTAAAAGCCAGAATTCACTGTTCCACACTACCACATTAAGTCTTTCCAGCTGTGTGGTGTCATCCTGTTTTTGTGGAAAGGGGGCTGAGATGTTGTCATTCTTCAGTATGGATTCTTGTGGTATTTTTACCCCCCCGTATTTACTATTCATTTTCCCGCAGGACATTTTCCTATTCATCACCAGACAGCTGAAAGGTTTGGAGGACACTAAAAGTCCTCAGTTCAACAGGTACTTCTACCTGCTAGAGGTGAGTGGTGTTATTTATTCATTGGCATGTTTTTAGCAAAATACTTTTTTTTTCCCCCTCAGACATGTTACACATACAGTGCTGACAAAGTCTTCGGACGCTTCCTTAATTTGGTAAAAATATTGCAGATTTATTGGTTTTATGATAAATTTCATTACATTATTTTGTTGACAAATCCTTATTAGAAACAGCCAGTAGTTTTAAGTAGAACATTCAAGTAATAATAAATTAAAACCCAAGTTATAGTTCTCAAAGAGCTGTTCTGAGTTCAGTTCGTTAACCAGTCTCATTGTGTGCTTTTTAATTGGCAACACCTTTGCAATAACATAAAACATTTGTGTTTGGGATCCCTTGGGGAGTCAATGACTGTAGTTAGTTAATAGCAAAATGGCAAGAACAGAACTGAATGAGTTTGTAATAAAGATGATTTTTTAGTAAAGAGAATGTTTGTGCCGAAGGTATGTGCAGATACGTTAAACGTTGCTTGTCAGTAGACTTTCATTAAATCAATAAATTTGCAACATTTTCACAAAATGAAGGAAGTATTCCAAGACTTTCTGTAAGCACTGTATACTGACAAAGAATGGCAGGTAATGAAGTCTGTGGCTGATGTTGGAGAATGCGTCCTCTTCAGTGCCGCATTACAGTGAGAAAAGTCTTCTGGTCATCAGAGCTGTGCCAAAAATAGACTGGAGTCTGGGTTACGCCTTTGGTGATCAGTGAAAACAAACAAAAGTGAAAAAGGCCTCTGGAAAAGTGAAGCTGGAGGAGAATGTTCTCTGAGTGTGGCGTTCCGCCTTCGCGGTGGCAGATAACTCCTGTGATGTTCTGCCTCTTCTTTGCAGAACCTTGCCTGGGTCAAGTCTTACAATATCTGCTTTGAGCTGGAGGATTGCAACGAGATCTTCATCCAGCTCTTTAAGACTCTCTTTTCTGTCATAAAGTAAGAATGCGATGACCACACTGTTTTTTTTTTTTTTTTTTTTTTTGCAGTGGTTGGTGGTGTCATTTAGTTTTTTTGCCGTATGTTGTTCAGTAGTAAACTTTTTCAGTAAAACCACAGTGTGGAACCATCTGTTGTGCAGACTTTAGCCATTTGTGGTATTAATCTGGCAAAGTTAACCACTGGTAGCCTGTTGAGTCCATAAATAATATATTTACTAGGGATCAGTAAGTCCAGTGATGAACTTCAGGTCTGTAGACCTGTAAGAAATAGCAGGTTTTCAGATGTAATGGCATTCGCATATAAATTAGCCAACCAAAAGCCCCTTCCCTTCCTTCCATAAATAATTGTATTGTTCATTAATCGTTCTTTGTGTTCGCGTCCAGCTTTGCATTGACAGCGTCTCCTCTCTTAATGCTTCAGTACCAGCCACAACCAGAAGGTACAGATGCATATGCTGGACTTGATGAGCTCCATCATCACAGAGGGAGATGGTGTCACCCAGGAGCTGCTGGACACTATCCTCATCAACCTCATTCCTGCTCACAAGGTAGGTGTGAGGTTTTCCTCTGAGAGCACGGCGCTCGTCATGCTATAAGAAGCTTTATCGAGTTGACGGTCTTGTATTTGCAGAATCTGAACAAGCAGGCCTATGATCTCGCTAAGGTACTTCTGAAGAGGACTGTTCAAACCATCGAAACGTGCATCGCAAATGTAAGCATCTTACCATGTCTCGATGGTCTGATCCTTACTGGTGTACAGCTGAACGGGGTTCATTCCCTAACCAACGCGTTGTTCTTCAGTTCTTCAACCAAGTGCTGGTCCTGGGCAAGTCGTCCGTGAGTGATCTGTCGGAGCACGTCTTTGACCTGATCCAGGAGCTGTTCGCCACGGACCCACTCCTCCTGTTGTCCGTCATGCCTCAGCTGGAGTTTAAGCTTAAGGTGATCCTGCCGTTTGACTTCTTGGCCAGAAGTCGGATCCCGATTGACAGATGAGGAAGATGAGCTTGTGTTTCGGGAGTGAGCGTGCATTTGTTGTCGAATAACCCTGGCATAGGCAGAATGACAGGAGCATTTGGGGAAAGGATGGTGCATGTGTGCATTTAAAAGCAAGCATGAATCTGGTTGTTATTAATTGGTACTGTATCCTCTTATATTTGCTGATGTCCTCATGCTGTTCCTCGGTATCCCATTCCTGTTCAGAGTAACGACGGTGAGGAGCGGCTAGCGGTGGTGCGGCTGCTGGCTAAGCTGTTTGGGGCCCGAGACTCCGAGCTGGCCAACCAGAACCGACCACTCTGGCAGTGCTTCCTGGGAAGGTGCGACTCTGAGTGTCTCGGAGGGGCGTCGTGCTTTATCTGTTCTATTGTCAGTGCTGTCGTGACCTTTCAGTACAGAAATGGGGGAGAAAAGCTTCAGATTTCAGAAGTAAAACGACTGCTGTTTCTATCAAAAATCCCAAATATTTTGTTGTATAGGGAAGCCATTTTGAAGTTTGTGTGTTTTTTGTTTTTTTTTTTTTTTTCTCTCTCAAGGTTTAATGATATCCACGTTCCTGTCAGACTGGAGTGCGTGAAGTTTGCCAGTCACTGTTTGATGAACCACCCTGACTTGGCCAAAGATCTTACAGGTGGTGGGATGTTGGGTATTATATGCCTAAAATGCCAAAATCATGTTGCAAAGAGATTCTAAGGTGAAATTGATCGGGACACGGCTGAACCATGATGTATCCTGACACTGTGCTTGTCACAGATTACCTGAAGGTCCGGTCACATGACCCTGAGGAAGCCATCCGTCATGATGTCATAGTGACTATCATCAACGCGGGGAAGAAGGACTTGAACCTAGTGAATGACCAACTGTTGGGATTCGTACGCGAGCGGACGCTGGATAAGAGGGTGGGTCTTTCTCTCCTCGGCCAATCACGTTGCATGTGACGCCTGCTCGCTGCTGTGACCCTGACCTTGCCCCGTCTGCTCGCAGTGGCGTGTGCGCAAGGAGGCCATGATGGGCCTGGCCCAGCTGTTTAAGAAGTACTGTCTGCACCACGAGGCTGGCAAGGAGAGCGCCCAGAAGATCAGCTGGATCAAGGACAAGCTCCTGCACATCTACTATCAGAACAGCATTGATGACAAGTGAGGCCCCACAGTGCCCCCTACAGGGTCACAGTACCATTACACTAAAATGTCAGTTGTGCATGTGAGAAAAGGCCTTGGTCAGGTTTTGTGAGTTCCTCAGTTGAAAAAGTATGAAATATATTTCTATACGCATTTCTGAAAAACCAGATACAGTGACCCCCCCGCCCCGGGCTAGATTCCAGTAGTCATTGAAGTCCAGAAATGGGTAAATGTAAGGTTCTCGGGTGGGAGACTTTTCTCAGTGTCGGCGTATGGTGTTAGTCCAGCTTTTAGCCACAGTGATGGATGCTTTCAGTCCGGTTAACCGGAGTCGTGTGTCAATCTGAAGTGTCCTAAACTCCGTTTATCAGGCTTCTGGTAGAGAAGATCTTTGCGCAGTACATGGTGCCTCACAGCCTGGAGACGGAGGAAAAGATGAAGTGTCTGTACTACTTGTATGCCTGCCTGGACCCCAACGCCGTGAAGTGAGTCCAACTCTGGCTGCCCGCGCCTCGCTGAGCCCCGACTAGGCCACTGTGTGACCGTCTTGTGTTTGCTCCAGGGCACTGAACGAGATGTGGAAGTGTCAGAACATGCTGAGAAGCGTAGTGAGGGAGCTGCTGGACCTGCACAAGCTGCCGCTGGTGAGAAACTGCCGCTCTATGCCGCCCTCTGCTGGGCGTCTCCCAGGCGCACACCTGACTCACTGTCCTTACCGTTACAGTCTGAAGCCAACACTGCCGCCATGTTCGGAAAGCTGCTCACCATAACCAGTAAGTGTCTTCTGGGGCTCTGGTTCATTAGTCATTCCAACAGCACCCGTAGCCCGGAGCAGTGTTTTGAAGTTTCTGGTTCGCTGGACGCGTCTTGGCTTACCAGGCTCTCTCTCCCTCTCAGAGAACCTTCCGGATCCTGGCAAGGCCCAGGACTTCATGAAGAAGTTCAACCAGGTGCTGGGAGAAGACGAGAAGCTGCGCTCCCTGCTCGAGCAGCTGATCAGCCCCACCTGCTCCTGCAAGCAGGCCGAGGTCTGCGTGGTGAGTGAGACAGCCCCCCCCCCCCCATCTGGACGTTGCCGCTCATCAATTTGATTGACTGATGAGGAAAACCTTCCTCCTCCAGAGGGAGATCACCCGCAAACTGACGTTCCCCAAGCAGCCGGCGAACCCCTTCCTGGAGATGGTGAAGTTCCTGTTAGAGCGTATCGCCCCAGTGCACATAGACTCTGAGGCCATCAGGTGATGGGGCGGGGCCGTGGGTGGGTCAGGGGCAGAGCCTGGCAGTTTGTTAGGTGACTATGAATGCATGTCTGAGTCATTCAGGGCCGTAAAACCACATGTTAAGTTATTACAAACGCCAGTGGCCCTGGGCGGCCTCCTGTTAATGGGATGCGGGACAAAAAGCTGAAGTAATAGGGGGCTTTTAGCTACAGCTTCCTTACAGCACAGCATGACTATGGATTAACAGGCTTTCAGTGTTATGTAGTAGTAGGAGTTGTGGAGGCTTAGTGAAGGGGAATGGCTTTTACTTTGTTGGGACACCTAGTGTTAGAATGGTGTAACTGCAGTTGTACTCTGCTCTATTGAATGTCAGCCTTGTGTAAATAAGGTATGTTTACAGAAATCTGTTTATTAAATGATTGATGTTAGGTTGTTTAATAGGATCGGGTCTGTGGTTAACGGGGGCCTGGCCTATGATGTTGACTTGTCTAGCGCCCTGGTGAAGCTGTTGAACAGGTCCATAGAAGGGACCGCAGATGACGACGACGAGGGCGTGACCCCCGACACCGCCATCCGCTCAGGGCTCGAGCTGCTCAAGGTGTGCACGCGTGCGTCTCTGGGTACCCACTTGACTCCCGTACCCGCCGGCTTGGGTTTTGCAGTTCAGCGTCGCGCTGCCGGTCCCCACAGGTGCTGTCGTTCACCCACCCCACCTCCTTCCACTCGGCCGAGACGTACGAGTCGCTGCTGCAGTGCCTGAAGATGGAGGACGACAAGGTGGCCGAAGCCGCCATCCAGATCTTCAGGAATACGGGCCAGAAGATCGAGGCAGAGCTGCCCCACATACGATCGTAGGGATCTGCGCTTCTCGAGTTACATGGGGTTCATAAAGTGGTTGGGGCTGCTCCCACAGTGGCACTTGGGTCCCCTGCTCCATCTCAAAGCTCCTCCATCACCACTGTCCTGCAGGACCCTGATCCCCATCCTGCACCACAAGGCCAAGAGGGGCACCCCACACCAGGCCAAACAAGCTGTCCACTGCATCCACGCCATCTTCCACAACAAGGAGGTGCAGCTGGCACAGATTTTTGAGGTAGATCTCCTTTTGGCTGGGATGGTGTTGCAGGTCTGAAAGGTCCAGGCGGAACAAACGATTTTGTGCTCCAGAAGGCTTCACGCCTCCATTCCCTCGTCGTCCTTATCTGGTTAACGCTTCCAGTTCAGAAGAAGGTCCTTATTCCTCTCCCTCTCCACAGCCCTTATCCCGCAGCTTAAATGCCGACGTTCCTGAGCAACTCATCACCCCACTGGTGTCACTGGGCCATATCTCCATGCTGGCGCCGGACCAGTTCGCCTCGCCCATGAAGTCCATCGTGGCCAACTTTATCGTCAAAGACCTGCTGATGAATGACCGGGTGAGAGACCTTCATTCATCACGGGTGCTGCTTGGTACCTACATTAGGTAGCAGGTACTTGTACGTTGTGGGGACTTGTCGGCACTCTTGAGTTGGTGGGGATCTGATACCATCCCCTTGGAGTCTGTCCCCTCTTTAGGGTCACTGTAGTAGCACTGAAGTGGTTGGGTACTTGTTCACACTAAACCTCTGCTCCTCTTTGTAAATCGGCCATTCTAAGCCAGTCAGCTTGGCTGTCTGGTTGCTAGGTTCATATTTAGTCATATCGGTTGTTCTTCATCTCTGTAGTCGATTGGTAACAAAGTCGGGAAGCTGTGGAGCTCCGATGAGGAGGTGTCCCCAGAAGTCCTGGCCAAGGTAGGACTGGTCATTAGAACCATGCTGTCATCTCTCTTCATTCAGCCTTGAATGGGATGGTAGAACCAATAGGGTGAAACTGTCTTCTGTACCGCTCTGCGATTGGCCCTCAGGTCCAAGCCATTAAGCTGCTGGTGCGCTGGCTGCTGGGAATGAAGAACAACCAGTCCAAGTCGGCCAACTCCACACTGCGTCTGCTGTCGGCAATGCTGGTCAGCGAGGGCGACCTGACGGAGCAGAAGAAGATCAGGTAGCTGTCTTAGCCCTCAAGTCGGTGGGGGGGCTTGTGAGCAGGAGAGCCGGGGAGCATCCTCTGTGCATACTCTGACCGGCCCAAACTCTCCCCTTCAGCAAATCGGATATGTCTCGGCTGCGGTTGGCGGCTGGCGGTGCCATCATGAAACTGGCACAGGAGCCCTGCTACCATGACATCATTACTCCGGAGCAGTTCCAGCTGTGTGGTTTGGTCATTAACGTAAGTCACCCCATGTGTGACCGTCAGGAACCATTGATCATCTTGCTCCTACGGCTCCTCTGCTGCCTTCCATCAGGGCCGGACGAGTGCCCGCCTTCACCACCTCCGTGTCCTCTTCTCTACCCGCAGGACGAGTGCTACCAGGTGCGGCAGATCTTCGCCCAGAAGCTACACATGGCTCTAGCTAAGCTTCTCCTGCCCCTGGAGTACATGGCCGTGTTTGCCCTGTGTGCCAAGGATCCGGTGAAGGAGCGCCGTGCCCACGCTCGCCAGTGCCTGCTGAAGAACATCAGTGTGCGCCGCGAGTACATCAAGCAGAACCCCGTAGCCCATGGTGAGCCACCGGAGTCGCTAACCTTTGAGGAGCTTGATTAATCTGCATATAATGATCATCTTCATGAAATAAGGCACTATCAGTTTTTCCCTAACGTTCAGATGTGGAGTGCTCATTCATTTTGTCTGGTGTTCCCTGCTCTCTCTGCTCGTTTCATCTTCCAGAGAAGTTACCCTCACTTCTGCCAGAGTATGTAGTGCCGTACATGATCCACCTGTTGGCCCATGACCCCGATTTCACCAAGCCCCAGGACTTCGACCAACTCCGTGATCTCAAAGAGTGAGTGGACTCGGGCGGGGGGGGCGGGCAAGGACCGCCAGCACCTTGGATCGGTTCTGCATCTCCCAACTGGCCTGAAGTGCTGTGTCACATGACACTAACGATTCTAACCCCACCCCCCCATCTCAGGTGCTTGTGGTTCATGCTGGAGGTGCTGATGACAAAGAACGAGAACAACAGTCACGCCTTCCTCCGGAAGATGGTCGAGAACATCAAGCAGACCAAGGATGCTCAGGCACCTGATGACCCCAAGGCCAATGAGGTGCGGGGCGTCACCATTTCTGCCAGCTGCTCTCCAACCTTGGTTGGGGCCCAAATAGGCCGGACGTGTGACATCCTCTCTTTCCACAACAGAAGCTGTACGTGGTGTGTGACGTCGCACTCTTCGTGATCGTCAACAAGAGCACCTCCTGCCACTTGGACTCGCCCAAAGACCCCGTCTTGCCCACCAAGTTCTTCACTCCCCCTGACAAGGTCTGTTGGGACCCGTCTCTGCTCTCAGCACGCGAGACTCTTGTCACCAACCCGTCACTTTGCTAATCGTTTTATTTCCACAGGACTTCGTAAATGATAAGGAATTCTTGTCAATGGAGGCCAGAACCATACTCCTGACAGGGAAGGTGAGACATCTCCCCATTATCTCTGCTTATTTCAGGTCCTGTGAGCCACCTAGCGGATGTGTAATCTAAAGACTCTTTGAAGTCGTCTGGCTTTAACGCTGAGGCTTTATCTGCCCCCCCCCCCACAGCCCAAAGCCTCACCAGTGCTGGCCACGGTGAACAAACCACTCACAGCGGCAGGAAGGAGGCCGTACACCAAGAGCACGGCTTCGGAGAGCAGCGTCAGCCTGAGCGGTCACTCGGAGTCCATCTCCCCAGCGGGGAACAGGGCCAGGTAAGGACCGGACCCGTCATGTTCTCACGTTCTTGTGCCGCTGGAGTGTCAGGTCCAAATGCGGCTAAAGCCACGGGGCGATCTTCTCACGTTCTACCCAATCAGGGTGGCGGGCGCCGAAGCCACAGGGCCAGGAGCGAGCGAGAATGAGGAGAATCCGCTGTCAAAGGCGGACGGCGGGAAGAAGGTGAGCGGACGGGCTAGGCATATTGGTGGGCCGGATCCTCGGCGGGCGGGGGGGGTCTCTCTGTGTCATCGTCATGTCTGTGTCGTCCTTTCCCAGGAGAGCAGCTCCGAAACAGGCCAGGCCAGCGCGAAAAAGCGGGGGGCGGGGGGGCCACAGTCCCCCCACCCGGAGAACAACGTGGTACCCGATGGCGCCGCGGCGCCCGTGAACCCTACCCCGGTCCCCACTAAACCCAGACGGGGACGGCCGCCGAAGTCCCTCACTGCAGGTGGGGCCACAAGTGCGGGTGGGGCTGGGAGAGGCAGGAAAAGAGCAGCGCCCACCCCCGACAATACAGGCAGCCCCACAGTAGAGCCAATCACCATCAAGATACCAAAACAGCAAGAGGCGGACGGCAAGAGGGCCACGACACAACGGCAGATGGGCCTACAAAGGTGAGCCTCTGGCTGGACCCAAAACCTGCTGATCTGGCTGCTGCCATGACTGTGAAGTATCATTTAAAACTATGGGTGTTGAAGGTTCTCCTGACAAGTCTCCATTCTCTCCTGTCGTTCAGGTAAAAGAAAATGGCAACACAACCCAAGATGCCAGGAGCTCCTCGGGTCAGGACGTTTATAGGGGGCAACAGTGCTGTACAGACCCTGCAGATCCCACGGACTCAAGCTCTTTGGACGCTGGCTGTAATGGACTTGGTCACATCCGAGTACTGCTGCTCACATACACAGTTGAGAAGCAGATCTCCTCAGGAGAGGATCTCCAAGGAATGAACAGAGCCGTGCAGGCCCCCCTCC
>JAODJW010000050.1:1678478-1747583 GCA_026777045.1 Hyperopisus bebe
GGGAAACAGCTCGAAATACGGGGGGGGGGGGCGGCAAGAAAGGTGAAACCAGAGGCTGAACTCAACAGAGTTTGAGGGAGAAAAAAAAATAATATAATTCCCCCGGCATGGCTGGATCTGTCACCTGCCACACAAGACTGGCCTTGTGTCGAGGGAATGTGGGGACAGTCTCTCTGACTTCAGCCCTCAAATGACGACACGTTCCGTGGGCTGCGGACTATGGGCACTATGGCAAACAAAGGATGCTTGGCAAGTAACGGGGCTTGTATCGTCGTTAACAATAAATATATAGAGTGGGTCCTTTCCCATTTGCAAGGATGGCTCAAATTTCAAGCAATGTTTTTTTTATAATTTTAAGAAAAAAAAGATGTTTCCCCACGTTTTTTTTTTTTTAATTTATCCAGACCTTTAATATTTACAGATGAATTTAGTTGTCATCGTTGCCTTTTCGTTTTATTTTAATTTTTCCCCCTCACCAGTCTTTCGGCTGAGTGTCCGTATCCTGCGAGCGCCATGCCATTTTGTTCGGTCTCCTTAAAAGAGGAATTCGAGAGGTATTCGGAAAATTTAAAATTATCCAAATAAGGAGTGCAGGGGGTGGACACAGGGGGTATGGAGCGAACAGAGACCTGAGGCGTGACGTACGAGTGACAGCGGGAGCAAATGCAGGGGAGAGAGGGGGGTGCGGGGAGGGGGCGTGTCTCGTACAGGCGCGTCGGGCTGGACTCAATTGCTGAGTAGTAACTCAGTCGCCGTCTCCACGTCCCAGGATTTGGAGGACAATGCCACTATTACTGCGTTCTGCCAGGAGAGAGAGAGAGAGGAGGGTGCTGTGAGCGTGTCCATTGGCTGTGTGACCCACCCCCACCAGCCTCCGGCCACCCACCTTATCGAAACCCATGGCGCACAGCTTGTCGATTTTGCGGGTATACTCGGCGCTGGACATGGCCGCCCCGGCATAGACGTGCGCCCACAGCCTCGCCGTCTGCTTGAACATGTCCGGGTTCTGCTTATACTACGGCAAAAAAAAAAATAAAAAATGCGGGAGGGGTACAGGTCGTCAGGATGATGGCGGCGCCGTTTGGACAGACGGGTGCGGGTCCGCCTCTCCCCCCCGCCTCCGCTCACCTGATTGGCCACCACCGCATCCTGAGGGTCGTCTGGCTCAGCGGCCGCCAGCAGGGCCTGCAGCGATAGCAGCACGGTGCGTAGCGTCATGGCGGCCGCCCTGAAAGGCAGGGGTGGCGCACGTGAATACACACTGCTCACGAATTCTTGGGCGGGGCTTATGGTGCCCTGTCAATCACTGACCACCCATATCCTATTAGCTATTTAAGGTTCCCGACAAGTTGTGACCATGTTGGGGACGGTGGCACAGTGAAGTGACGTCGAACAGAAGTGAATACTGTCAAAATCAGCCTCTTTCCTGGGCCTGTAGTTACTCACCACTGGTCTTTAAGAATATCCAGGCATATTGCTCCAGTGACTGAGCTAATATTGGGGTGCCATATCTTCGTTATGAATCGTACCTGGAGGACAGGGGACAGCAATGTCAGAGAGGGTTCTGCCTAAGATGAGGCAGCCCGAGGGTTGTCTAGTGTTCTGGGGGTAGGACTGGTGTGGCCCCATTCCCCTGGCACAGGTACCAGGGTGCCGACACGTGTTGGCATGGGTACCCACCTTTGGCGGGTTGAATGGGTACGTTTCTGGGATCTTAATTTCCAGCTGATACCTCCCACCTTTCAAGGCAAAAAAAAAAAGTCCCAGTTAAAAGATGAAAAATTCAATTTCTCTTACAAAAGCTTTGGTGTTTAAAAACACAAGATGACAGCCCCACCTGTAACGTGATAAAGGGGCCGTCAAAAGTATTGTGAGTTTAGGAAGGTGTTCCTATTAACCCCTTTCACACAATCTGTCATGTGACAGATCATGGTTCCCCTGATGTCTAACAGCCATTATAAAGCCACTTTTAGCCAATCTACAGGCATGCAATGCTTATCCGGCATATATACCAATGAAGTCAGGGGTGGGCAATCTTATCTCCAAAGGGCCGGTGCGTGTGCAAGTTTTCACTGCAACTCCATAATTAGATTACTAATTAGAGGACTGATTGGCTGAAGAGTCGTCACGCCTGGGTTTGAACAGCTGATCTAAAGGTTATTCCAAAAGCCTGCACACACACCGGCCGTCTGCGGATAAGATTGCCCACCCCTGCACTAAGTTATCCTCCTCGTGTCTGTGTAACCAGAGTTCCCAATTTTCACCTAAATCAGTGTTTCCCAATCCGCTCCTCAAGGACTCGGGAGTCGGACCATGTTTACTCCCTCCAAGCTCCTTACCAGGCAATCCACATATTTCCTCCAAACGGTAGCTGGAAGGGAGCGGAATGTGGATTGTCTGTGGGTCCCCAAGGACTGGATTGGGAAACACTGACCTAAATAATCACTGGAATTCTACCCACACAATTTTACCACACGTTTCACCTGTAGTTAAACGTTTTTCAGCTGTATACCCAGTGCAATTTGCACTCACCCACACAATCAATGCCTGAAAACCCATCTGTTCCAGGAATTCCACTGCTAGTCTGATGTCTCTCCATGTTCCCTGAACGTTCTTAATGTTGATTCTTGCTTTGTTTGGAAGATACTGTGTAACTCTTGCTCCAGTACTGCCTACACTGACACCTGGGCATTCACTGAAAGCTCAGCCTATCTGCACTAATACCTAGTCATCGCTCTGACAGCATGTATATTTGTAATGTGCCATTTGCCTCACTTATATGTCGCTTCAGACAAAAGATAAATAAGAATAAATGTAAAAAATAATAGTAGCAAAGTTCAAATTTCTCCTTTGGAGGGGAAGACTTTACCTTCCCCCAAACACTTCCTAAAACTCACGTTGCTGTTCTTCCCGAGCACTTTCTTGAAACCATGAACAAAATCCTACACAAACCTAGCCAGTGAGAGTGAGGCGGGGGGTGTGTGGGGGTATACTCACCCTCATACGGCGTGTCAGGCGGCCCTGCAATTTCCCCCTTCAGCTCTGTAAAATTTTCATCCACGAGGTCCACCTTAATTTGATTTTTGCTCGTCTGTCAAGGGGAAAAAGATAAAAGCTGAGGACATTAATTCAGAGGGCTATTTTACAGGAATCCTGCAGGATAATCGCAACATAATACATTTCCTGCTTCTGTGTGGGGCCGCTGTGAACGTTACATAAGCAGATCAGTTATACCACCCGTTATACGGCACTGGAACAATCCAGCTGTTCACCAGCTTATGGCTGTTTATTCCCATCTGCCTGCTCCGGATTACTCAGTCATCGTCCACAGTCAGTTTTACACTTACGGCGGACTAAAGAAGTGGATCTAGGGCATCAGCAGACAGTCAGAACCAAAGAAAGAGGACCAAACAAGCTGGAAACATGCTGGTAGGAAGGTGAAGAACAGAAGAACGTTGTGTGTTTGCGCCTCTAAAACCAGATGTGCCCGAGATTGACACCTGACTGCAGCTGAGCATGCCACTGCAGCAAGGTCAGTGTAAAACGGGAATTAAATCCCTAGTTCTGATTAATCCTGAGATAAAGAATTGCCCCGACCAAGACCATAAATGCAGCTGAGACTTCGCATGCAACGCTCTGTGCATTAGGTCACACGGCAAAGACCTGCACGCAAACAGTATGTTTCTGGAATTCCCGGGAACACCCAGCACCCTGACTTGAACTGCACGAGTTAATTTGGGAGCTGTGGAGCTCCGGATCCATCGGCACTCACAGGAAGCGTTCTCCGGCTACGTGACATCAACACTTAATGGACCCCCTCCCCCAAGTACTTAACAACAAAACAACCTGAAATCTCACCACTCCCCAGAAGGGTTACGTTTAATACCTCACCACGGGAAAAGACTGAACCGCGACGAAGGCAGTGACAGGCAGAAAACTAGCATTTCATTCACAGTAATTAGCACTTTGGGCAAACTTCATCAATAGCCAGTGAAACTGCCAAGCAACTAATTACCAACTTCCTTGAAACTGTAAAAAGTAGAATAAAATCAAATTTTATTTTCACTTTAATTCATCTGAATTATCTATGATACAATTGATATAATAATCATTTTATAACTCTCAGTTACTCAAAATCATTTTAAGATGCCATATTTAAAAGGGAAGACTGTATAAGGATTGTGAAATGTTCTGGATCAAATTTCAGAAGGGCGGCTCTTGCTATCTGATTATATTAATATTAAATTGCTTGGTCGATTTCTACATTATTCAGTCACTCAGTTGACTATCTTTCCATTCTGTAAATGTTGTTGAAGCACCAGGATCAGTATGACAGGATATGCCTGTATCAGAATTCAAAACAGATTGCTTCTGTTCCCCAAGTCAGCAACATGATCATGTCCGTTTCAAGACATAAAAGTTTCTTGGCACAAAACTACCTGCAAGCAAAATAAGACCATTGTATTACATTGGTGTGCATTTCATGTTTAAATACGGCTCTGGAAAAAAATGAGACCACAGCAAAATTTTCAGTCTCACTTATCTCTCAAGCCTGCGTAAAATATACCTTTCTTTGCAAACTTCAGTGGGGCTTTTCCCTGTTTCTCACTGATGGAGGGCTTCTTCCTTGCTTTATGGGACTCTAGTTCTGCTTCTTTGAGCCTGCTACAAACTATCCTAGCAGTGCACTTCACACCTGCACTTCCCATTCCTTTTGAAGGTCACTTGGTGTCATCCTCTTATTCATAAGGAACTGCTGGATAAGCTGACGGTCATCTCTGGCATTAGAAAGTTGCTTCCGCCCTCTACGTGGCTGGTTTTTGGCAAATGCCAGTGTCTCCTGCTTCACCTTGTTCTTGTGTACTGCTGTCTTAGAAACTTTGAGCCTGGAAGCAGCCTGCCACACAGTGTAGCCTCTGACAGCAGAACCGGGATTAAACCAAAACTTAAAAATGCAGATTTCGTTTTTTTTAAATAGAGTGGTCTAATTTTTTTCCATAGCTGTACCTTGCTACAGATTTATTTTTGTTATAGTTTAAAAGGTCCTATTTGACAGAATATGCCCTCTGTGACATTTTGCAAGCTTGCTTTGGAGGATATTGACACAGACGGACTCACAGGACTGCGCTCCTTCCATGACGTCACTCCTCACAATCGCAGTGCAATTTATGCTAATTTAATCATCATCCAACAGATTCCATCAACTGGTGCTTTCAGACCAGACGTTATGCCTCACTGATCACAGCACAAATTGTACAAGGTCCATAAGGTCTGAGAGTGTATTTTTAAAATTAATTTGTAACCTTTAGCTTATGATAAAAAAGACCTATTATAGCATACTGTTTAGCACAGCTGACCACTGATGTCAAAATCTCGCCCTAAGTCCTATCCCTAAATACAATGACTTTTAACACGCCTTACTAAAACTTTTTTTTTTTTAAATTAACGGGGATTAACACAACTCAACTTAAAATGAATATATACAAGTGTGGCTGGATTTTTAATAGACTATATAAATTAAGATAATCGTCAATGACTACATAAATGTGGTTTCATCCTGAGAATAGGACAAATCTATTTTCGGATTACTTTATTCTTGCAATTGTATACCCAGGAAAACATTAAGCAAATGATATTAAGGGTCCACAGCTAATGACTGGACACAAAATCAGCAAACTGCAATGAATAGCCTGCTTCATCCTATGTTTGGACAACTTTACAAAAAAAAAGCAAGTGCAAGTTTTTTTTTACAACATTATCAATTAACATTGGCACTAACTGCTTACGAATAACGCTGGCCTGCTGTTCTCAGCTTCAACCACGAGATCCACACTAAGAACCAGTCATGTGTAGATTTCTAGACGTCTCAATACGTTTCGAAACCGCGTTGTTCCGTAAATAATTAAAATTTCGCTGCAAACAAACCCCGTAAAACTGGGACAGCTTTATCAATTAATACTACCGGATAAAATACTGCATTTCCAACCACATGCTGAGCATCTGGGTAGACAGCAGGGTTTTCATCACCTGGATTACCACGCGTGCATCCGCGGCCTCTCCAATACTGTTAAACAACATGGATATAATTTATAATACATAGTTACAAGGGATGCACGAGTTTTACAGTCATCCTCCTTAAATTACAAGGAGCGACGCGCTTTTGACAGCTGAGTCTCCGAAGGCAGCTGGGTAATGATGTCGGTTAGCCGCGTGGCTAACAAGCTAAAGGAGCAGCTTTACGTGAAAAAGTTAACCTCGTCTAAAGATATCCAGGTGTTCTTTTCTTAAGTTTGCCTATGCGCCTCATTCCTGCGTGCTAATAAAATTACCCTAGTGACTAGCCACTTGTAGCTAGCTCGTAAAACTCACTGTATATCAATGACAATAGTTTGATTATAACGTAACGGAGCTGACAGTTCTAACCGCTAACACTAAGCTAAATGAGGGGGGAAATGACCCAGAAGCTGCCGGCAAACACCCCCGGGGGCTCGCCCGTTTAGCTCCCGGGCTGCAGTAAGAGCCCTACCGCTCCTCTACGTTAGGGTACGGGGGGCTGCCGTTAGCACCATCCCTCGGCCCGTTAGCCGGTTAGCACCGTCACCAGCACCCACTTCTCTCCGGGACCCCCTCCCCCCCAGGTGGCCGCATCGCAGCCCCCGTCGCCTCGCCCGCATGTTCCGGGGGGCCTCTCCGGCGGCTGTGTCGGGACCAGCCCGGCCACACGTTAACTCCGACTGGGGGTCGCTCTAACTTCCACGGCCCTCCGTGGCCTTTAGCCCGTCAGCTTCACAACATGGCTGTTCCCTTTCCCTTAGATACACGGAGAGCTGGGTGACAAAGCAGGATGAAATGGCAGACCTCTTCGCTCTTCAGGACCTCCTTAAACTCCCGTTTGATCCTCTGCACTGCGATGTTAGCCATAGTTATGGCTTCTCCCCGGATCAGGCCTTGCTTCGCTCGGATCCCCCGCTCTCCTCCTCTCCTCTCCTCTCCACTCCTCGTCCTCTCCTTCTTTCACCTTTTTTCCAACAAAAACAGAGCCCCCCCTCCACCTCCTAAACACAAATGGCGGCCCGTAAAACGCGCATTATGCTACATGCAGAATACTACACGGGAAGTGCGAGGTGCGCTAGGCAGCGATGGATGAGTATTCGACGGTGCAGAAGGTGTCTGGTCTGCGGGCTCCAGGAGCCGGTCTGCCGAATAGCCGTAAATAAGGCAGGCTGAGCCGGTTAAAATAGCCACATGATTCATATGAGACTACATATATACTCTTATGTTCCTCTGTGCATGCATTTTTATTTGTCAAGATTTTAAATAAATGTATTTAAAAGTCTTGTTATATTTAATGACCCAGTTTTGGTAGATCATACAACTGACACGTTCAAACAAACTTTGGGTAAACAGCACGCGCGCCTGCAGTTTTTAGGGAATATGGTTGTGTATCCGGTGGACAGAAATCATAATAATTGTTATTGCTGTTATGTGGAAGCTAACTTGGATCTCGACATAGCCCGCGTATGAGCCCATGAATAATCCTCGGGAAAAGCCAAGTACTAAATGCTGCTCTGAATGTTTGGCATGTGGTTTTAATCGCTTACTTTCTTTACTCGCAAAGCCGTGATAGTACGTGCCTGTATTACTCTAACATAATTAATTGACATTGTCCTAACACTTTGCTTACTTTTAGAATTTAAAAAACTAACCAGCTATTTTGAAACATTGCATCTATATTCTACTGATAATATAAGCTTAACCAATTGGTTTGAGTGTTAAATATATAGCTTAAACATAATAGTCGTAGAACAGGATGAGTATTAAAATATGCACTACCGTTGTATTTAAAATTGCGTGGTTTAATGATTTATGTCTTAAAGTGTATTTTTCATATTTATGAAGGAGTTTTTATATTTATATATAGTAAATATAAAAACAGAAGGCCACGTGACTTAGGAACCAGTAAAGCCTTGAATCACGTTGTACTTCATTATTGTACAGCATTAAACAGCACATTTTCTCTAATGCTACTTCTGTTTAGAGCTGATTTGTCAATGAAAATGATGACATCAGGGGTGTCAAACTGCAGTCCTGGAGGGCCAGAACCCAGTGTAGCTTAGTTCTTTCCCTGTTCCACCACAAATGATTCAAGAGCTGTGTGGTAATTAGCACAAGGAGTTGAATCAGGTGTGTTAAATAAGGGGAATCCCAAAAATGTGCAGGGGCTCCGGCCCACCAGGACTGGAGTTTGACACCCCCGGCTTAGAGTGACACCAGCTTTTGCCTTTTATTAGCATTCCCAGGAGAACAGAGGGGTGTTCCACAAAGCAGGATTTCTTGTTTAACTGGATAACTTGTTGGATTTAAAGTAGTCTGGGCTAAATGATCTTTATCTTCGTTCACTTACATTTAGCTCAGACTACCTCAAATCCAACAAGTTATCTGGCTAAGCAAGAAATCCAGCTTTGTGAACCAGGTCCCTGGAGTGCTGTTGTAATATGTTGCTGTTTGGGGAATATACATAGACGTGGATTTGGATTTGTACATGGATTTGTACTTTCTGGACCTGAACTTTCCATCTCTGTCTGTAATGGATTACTTTTGCGAGTAACTTCCCTAACATTGTGTATAGGCAACTTTGAAGCTGATAAGGAGTGAAGGTGTTTTGCTTTACTCAGTAGTATCTCAGGGTCACCCCTCCATATACCAAATAGGCTTTTTATAGTACATTTTCCTAGAATGTGTCACTCAGCAGGCTCATGTATCCATGACCGGAAGGTTGCCAGTTCGGATTCTGGGACTGGAAGACTGATGCCGCCATTAGGTTTCTAGAGCAAGGCCCCTAAATCCCCAATTGTTCCAGGCACCAGATAAGTGGCAGACCCTACTCTCAGACCTCAAACTTCATTCTCATTTGAATGTGTATGTCTCAAAAAAAAAGTGCAAGACGTAATACGTGAAAAGAGAATTCCAGAGTTTCTATAGCCATATTTGCACAAATGGCTCATAAAGAAAATACACTTTTAGCACGTGTGCATGCTCCTCCGTAGCATTCAGCAGGCTCAGCTGAGGTTCGCATAAGAACAAATGTAAACATGCTCAAACATTTTATCTTCCTTTCTGCTAATGGTAACAATGAAAGCAGTCACATCCTGCATTTCCCTATTGGTGAAAACTCGAAATGATTACAGAGCATATGTAACCATCAGCTCGACAACACTCATTGGTCCTATACCAAATTCACTACTTTCTTTGACTGTTGTTCCTTAAGTTAATTCAATGTCCTCCCCTGGTAAAAGTGTGCTACCAAAGCCATATCTATGCATGAGACCTCAGTTATGCAATATGTTTAACTCTTTATAGAACTACCCTGCAGGAGCCTTGTTATGTATACACAAACAGGGATCGAGTCTACTTGATTTGCCACACATTTCTTACACTGTATAAAGTACAAAGTAAAGTCCAATGCAGTACATGTGAGCTGTCAATGACAGAATGTCTAACGAAGAATTCCTGCTTCTATGTCTCTTGAGAAACGGGCACGCAAAATCAAAATACCGAACTTTGCTGACACAACCGCAGCCCCGCCCTTCAAACCCGAGTTTCTGTGAGCTAAACCTACATTCGCGCTAGTTAGGTTCAGAGCATTAGTTGCCATGATAACTGAGCGATGCTCACTCTAAAGTGGAAAATCAGATTTTAGCTACGAATTCCGTGTTACTTGCAAATCTACTTTCTGCAATACCCCCCAGATCCTTATTTCATTCTGCTGCGTTGGCGCTTGTAAACAAAGGGGTTGCTTTTCTCTTTGCACGCAGCGGCGAACGCGACTACGTCGACTCGGTCAACATGTTGATGAGTCACACGATTATTCTAGCCAATCAGCGGCCACTGCGCGTTGTTCTCCTGATGACAAAAGCAACTGGGCCGCCGACACTCTCACTAATCCGGGCTGTTTCTCGCGTGAGAAGTGACGTGGCTCTCGCGCATGTAAACACGGGGGGTGCTGGGCTGTAGCTCCGCCGCCGTTTACCTGCAGAGTCCGTGTGTTTGGTGTCAGTGCTTGTCCGCCTATCTACTCGAAACTGCAGTTTTAAAGGGGACAGAAGCCTCCGAGATAAACTCTCGTTTTTAATTAATGCGCGGTTAATTCTCTAGTTCATCAGCAGCACCAGGTGAGCCTTTTATATCCCTAATGGGAGCTTCTCTCTTTCGGTTATTTTAACATATTTTGGCTGTTAGCAATCGCGTCCCACTGCGGCCCAATTTACTGTTTGTGTTTGTTCTGCGTTTTCCCTGACTTTCTATGTCGCTTGTCGCGTTCGTTTCCTGTTCTTCGGTCTCCAGCTATCCTCCCAAAAACAAACCTCCAGTGCTGGTGACTGAAGGCCATGAAAAACCTCATGTACTTCCGCTCGCGTCAGATTGAAAGCTATTAAAATTATTTTACATATTTTATGCAAAGGCAAACGTCTTTTTTATTGCCATTTTCATGCAGAAGTGCCACAAATACCATCAACTGAATAACCGCTTCTGAATTTAAGAGGCTTAAGCTGAAAAACACCAAACGTATGTTTAACCGATCAAAGTACATTAAAAATATTTGCGCCCGGTGGATCTTAAGCAAATAATGCACTCCGGGGTAATTTTACTTTTTGGATCCTCTGCTTTCGAGTGGGAAAGTGTGTTTTTTTTTTTTTTTTTTTTTTTTAAAAAACCCTTAAGGCTAGGTGGATTTTAAGTATGCGATGGTATAAACCGTTATTGAACTTGCAACTCCTGACTGAGGGACTGTAATTCTTAAAAATGCAGTCCCACTGTTCGTCAGAATTTAACACTGTCTTTAAAAAGTGTCATAATGTTACTTTTTCCATTAGGCTTTGTCCCATGATGACCCGTTTGCTGCACTTAAACATGACATTTTCACATGAAGCGTTAAATGTCCAGCGTGGCTTGTAAATTATTACCTGGTTATTTCCACAGGAACTCTGTTTGAATGCTGCGAAGACGAACAGATTTTGTTCGCACCGGTTGAATCCGTATTCCCACACCAGGCTCCAGGTAGCCATGTATGTCAAGTGTATGAGGGACTTAAACACACATCTGTGTGCACTTGGAGTTGATCTGTCAAATAAGTGTCGCTCAGAACCTGCATCATATTTGCACCAGGTAGTCCCAAGGTTCCCTTATCAGAGTCGGACTCAACGATTCAGTTCAGATTATTTGTTTTGAGTTCTCTTCCCAACACATCTACCTTGAAACAAAGCAGTAGTATTATGTTTTTAAAGCAAAGGAACAGTACTGTGATGAACAGACACCACAATATTTCCGTGTGCATACAGAGAAATACACGCACGCTTCATTTCCCCATATGGTGGCGTGGGGCATGTAGTGAATATTTAACACCTGCTGAAACGGCGTTGGAGTCTGTGGTAGTAAATGGTTGTATTTTGCCCTAAGATATTTTAAGGTGACTTTCAGGTCTTTCACACCTCTGGCTGCAGGTGCGATCGGGGAGCCATGGCGGAGGGTGGATTTGATCCGTGCGAGTGCATCTGTTCCCACGAGCATGCCATGAGGAGACTGATAAACCTGGTGAGAAACCTCATCCGCGGGGCTCCCCGGGAGCCAGCGCTGCGGTCAAGTTGCCGAAAGCTTCTGAGAAAAATCAAGGACGGCTATGAGCCTCCCGGAGGCTGGCTGCCAGTTTTGTTTCTCGTTGCTTTGTGCCGATGTGTGTAAGGGCTTCTCAGTTTGTTCTCTCGTCAATTTTTATGGTATTGTAGTGAAATTTTGAAGTAATTTAGGCTGTGTAGCAGCTTTTCTGATGATGTATGTGACTGTAAAGGCGTCCGCAACACATGACCATGAACTGCAGTTACTTGACACCCGGAAGAGGATATTCCCGGTCTGAGCAAATGTTTTCGCAGTAGTGCCCTTTGCCTTTGTTTGTTTTGTGGGCAGTCTGTATGGTTACAGCCCCTGGCAGATAACCAGGGAGACCAAGACTTGGGTAGAGCTGCCTGTTCTCATACCAGTGGTCATGCGTCACATGGTTTGACTGGTACGCCTTCCAGGGCTGTAGGGAGACAGATTGGTTACCTGCCTGCGCTTCTGCTATAAGGCTGGGAGGGTCTTTTTGCTGGGCCTCTAAAGTGCCTTGTGTCTGCCTGCATCTTTGTGGGGACAGTATACTAGGCTTTGAGAAAGATCAGTGTGTGTGAGGTTTTATTTTTATTTTTTAATGGTCTAAGGTACTAGTAGTTGTCTTGGCTGACACTCTAAAACAGTTTCAGTTCTGTAATATGTGGGTTTATTCTAACCCTAAACCTCATTTTACTTTATAATATATAAGATGGCAACAGTGCTGATATTTCCTCATTGCACATTCTTAGTTCCTGTGATGCTCTTGATAACAAGACCCCTTCGGCTGTTACATCACAGGGTGTGTTATCGCTTGTAGATACTTTGCCAAGTTCTTAGAATGGCACAAGATGCCTACAAAACTGCATTTTTTTTCCCTCCTGTGTCATGCATCTGAAATTTACAAAAGGTGCACAGATCCTGGAAACAAATTGTGAGACTAATCGTTTGGCGGTAAGCCGCGAAATTCTGCGGTGTTGATTCTGAGATCAAAGCTGGGTGTTGGAATGGGAAAAGGCAGGCAGAAGGGAGTCTGGCACAGGAGCATTCTTTCTGAATGACTTGCCCTTAACGTGAAGCGCATTTTCCATCTCGCCGGCTCTGAGTCACACAAAGAACGAAGGACATGCTGCAGAATAAGAGGCTTTTTCCGAACTGCTGTCACGGTTTGTCTGCTAGGCTAGCACAGCCCCAGGAAACTAGTTTATCTGGTTGGCAGAGAATGTAAACATTAATTGCCTGGATATGGGCATAAAACTGGTAATTGTGCTTCTGGTTTTGCGTTGGATTGTTTTGAGTGTTTGGCTGTGTGGGGCTTTCCTTGCATCGGGCCATGAGAAGGCCCTCTGAGGTTTGATTCCTGTTATCTGTGCCCAGGGACTGTGCTGTTACAGGGGTCAGGCTGCTGGTGCCCCCCCTCTTACCATGCCACACCAGTGACTGTTGCTCAGTGTCTGGCCTCGGGTGCAATGGCCAAGCAGTGCTCTCCTTCAGCAATCCCATGATTGGGGGAAAGAGGCAGTCATGCAGACTTGGAGGAGGACAGCTGGCCACCGTTAATGGGGGGGGGGGGGGGGTGGGGGGGGTTATGGTGGGTTGATGGGTCGTTCGATAAAAAATACCATATGAATGTGCAGATCACAGGGGAAATGTAGCTGTGTTATGATAACCTCTGTCCCTGTGGCATTTGCTCACTTGGATTAGACCAGGCTGTGAGTTTTAGCACACTTTGAAAACGGCATGTCTTATCCTCGCTGTACCTGTCGCGTATGCAGACTGTATCCTAACTTAAGTCGGCAACAAGGCTGAACAGCACGGCCTAAATGTCAGTTTGTGTGCCTGATTGCATTGTCTCTCCCTTCTTTTCTCTTGTAGCTACGACAGTCCCAGTCCTACTGCACAGACACAGAATGTCTCCAAGAATGTACGTATTTTCTCGTGTGTGATGGATGGATGGAGTTTACTTGGCAGATCCTATTGAGAGACCGGGGTCATCTAGTCCCCGGAGCAGTTGGGGAGCTTAAAGGCCGATGGTGATGTTAGTATGCCAACACTGGGACTTGAACCAGCATCCTTCCAGTTACGAGCAGTGTGTTTTAATCCACTTCATTTGATGTCATATAGTGTGTAGATTTGCTAGCCTATTCCCAGTTTTACTTTCGCTCCAACACTTTCTTGGGTAATGAGGTGCCCCTCGACATTCTGTCTTGACAGAGGAGGCCTGTTTGCTGAGACAGGAAGCGCAGAATCTCAGCACATTCTGGATCTCTGGTGTTTCGTGCACCATTAATTGAATTGATCTCACCCCTTATAACCGCACTTATATTTCAGTTAAATACTCCATGGTGAATCTTTCCTCACTTGCAGTGAAGGGCTATTTGGTCTAACAGCCATGGCCTTGTGGTTACATCAGTATGAACAACATAACTTTAGATTAGGTTCGGCTTTATCATTGCACAGTTCTCGGACAAGAAAATGCAGTTTGGTATCTAATCCAAAAGTTCGAACGGTGCAAGGACACCTGTTTTCAAATAAAGCGCGTCAAACGAACATGGCATTGATGGTAAACATTCTTTCTCACAGATATTTCTCCTTGGGTAATTTGCCCAGCTTTATGCTGTCCAGTTTGCTGAACATGGGTCATTGACAAGTGGTTTAGTTCTCATAAGCAGTTACCATCTGTACTGAGGGGGGTTTATTGTCATGCTATTTGAATACAGTGACACGAACTGATGTTTACCCAGGAATGACGTGGAACAACATTGACTAGGAGGGTTTTCGCAGTACTTTAAAGTGTAAAAACAGGGGATGGACAACAGTGTTTGTATACCCGGTGCAATATGTATGGTTGTAAGCAGCAAGATTCATATTGGTACAAGACCCGAGGTCAGTAATTCTGATGTCAAAGTGGAAGACGTCAGTCTACATTTTTATTCAGTCACCAGTGTATCGTTTTAGTTCTGGAGTGTTACTGTCGGCGTGTTTTTAACGAGGAACGTCTTCCCGCAGTGCCCAGCCCCGGCGTTCCAGAGGGTGGCGATCTAACGTTGCCAATGATCTTGATGGGCTGGGTGCTTATCGCCCTGGTCCTCTTCCTCCTAAGACCTGCAAGCCTGAGAGGCCCCGGAGCTGCTGGGAAGCCATCTAGCCCGCATAATGTAACTATCATGGGATCTGCTCTGTGGAATGTTCATGCAGTGTGTGGAGTGGGACATGCTCATGGGAGTTTTACTTAAACAAAAAGAAAGATATGAGGGCAGAATGAAAAATGATTGGTTCTGTGATAACCAATCAGATTGTAGAGGAGGTGGGCCCAAGTAACTAGAGGAGGCAGGACCAACCAATCAGATGTCTGACTCCCACCTTTTCTAGTTGCTTGGACCGACTTGTTTTTGCTGTCTATTTTGTTTATTGTGCAGAACCTGTCATTAAGAAATTTCATGGTACAGACGCTCCTCTGCTTACAAATGAGATGTGTTTTCTGAATGGCCGTTGGTAACTTGAAATGTTCGTAAGTCGTCGTTCAACATTATTTTGAGGGTACATGCAAGTACTAAGAACTAGGATGCTGGGAGCACACACGCTACGCTGCTGCGCGGCGGGAGTAGCAGCCAGAAGTCGTACTAGGCGGAATTGACGTGCAGAAAAAAAAAATTGACGTGGACAGGAAACGGGACCCGAAGGAACACAATTTGGACTTGCAGTCCTATTCATTCGTATGTCTGAAAGTTCGTAAGTTGAAAATAGAGCAGCGTCTGTACCTCTAATTTTGAGGTTCAGTGTGAAATGGTTAAATTATCCACGTCACCCTGTATCACTGTTTGGAATTGCATATTAGCTGTAATCCCGTACTCGCTCTGCTTTGGGGGGGGGGGGGGGTTCTTATCCCACAGAACAGGCTTTTGTCCTCCACTGCTGGTGTGTCCTCGCTACCTGCAGTGATCTGTAAGATGAGCTTTTTCTCTCATTCGGGGCTTCCGTAGAATCAAAGAAGAGATCCGCCGAGCCCGCCTGTGGACTAGCGCTGGACCCGGATAGCGGCGGACACAAGAAGCAGCCAAGAATTGGACGTGACTCCATCAGCTCCTGTGACCCCCGATTTAAGCCTGCAGAATGTTTACTTTTTTGTTCGCATTTCTTCCCTTATTACCCCCGCCTGCCCTGTTTATGGTCTTGGTGATTAGTGCGGTTCTTACCGTAGTAGTATGTGCTTTAGGATGGCAGAGGAAGAGGTTGGTGATGCAAATAATGGCCACAGATTTTTTTTTTTCTTTTTTTGCATTTGCACATGCACTTGGGAAATGTCCATGTGATAGCAAGGAGGCAGATCGGCAACAGTCAAGGAAACGGACGACTCTACATTCCATTAAATTGTTGGGTTAAATTACTCTGTTACTGGGTGGTGCTTTATGGACATGAAAACTAGCCAATGAATGAAAGGGTCATGAGACATGACCTGCAATGCATGCAGAAGGAATGCTGTCAGCTCCAGTCACCCAAACGTATTAGTAAGACCCTTGATTCTTTGCTCCGACTCTTTACCTCTTGCTTTATTCCGAGACATTTGTGATTTTGTAGATCAGGAAAATGTTCCGGCTGTGAATGATTGGTCAGATGCACATAATAGCTGATTCACAGCGGGTCTTAAACTATCTTGTTGTTGAAGTATAGCAGAGGCACAGTTGTGCGATGGTTTCTATAGGTGCATTAATTTTGCCGTGCCTGTCGAAAATAAATCTGCAGATCTGTGAGTTTGTCAAACAGGTACTCGGCCTCCAAAGCAACAGCGCTAAGTATCTTGCCAAGTGAAAGATCTGTAGGTGTAGTCTTTCAAGGTTTAGGCTGAAAGGTTTTGACTGAGTGCAATAACTTCAACAAATGGCATTTAATTGTATCTTAAGTAATTCATAGGTAACCTGTTACTAATAAGTTGCGTATACTCAAAAAGGGTTGTTATAATATGTTTGTCAAAGTTATTGCTTAAATGTATTTACACTCAAAAGCAGTGCTGTATGGGAAATGGTTAATCTTATAGGTGATAAACATATATAATCACTTGACTTTGGACAACTATTGCGGTTACAACAGCCACACAAGTGATGTGGGCATTTGAGGCGTTCTAGTGTCATTACATCGCTGATCAATCAGCCGTGCCTTCGCTCACAGGCTGTCTGTTCTGTGGCTCACATTTCTTAACGCAGGATGACTTACCCGAGAAGTTCGAGATGATAACACGCCTTATTCGCCCGTCTGTCATCATGAATGCATTAGGCCTCCTGCAGTGAGCCTCGTTTTGAAATGCGTCGTTTTCCCCACCACTTCCCAAACCGGTTTTAAACCAGGGGCCTGAGGTGTTGGGCTTTGTGTGGTGAAGTTCTATGTCTCATGCAGTGTTTCTGTTTGTCTCATTGGAATGTCGCCTTCAGACTCTGATACCTGTATATATGTAGATACCTGCTGACCTCTTGTGCTGGGAGGGAGTAAAAATGTGGAGGTCTGGGGCTCCTGGAGGGCTGGGTTGGGAAACACTGGTCTGAAGAAGAAAAAATGATAAAATCTACTACATGGATTTAGCTTTAAGCCATTTTTCCCTGTTTTTTTTCCGGAAATGATTGTACTGGACTGTTAATCAGAAATGAATACTCTATTCTGCGCCAAACCCATATAAATTTTGATTATTTCCTTAAAGGAACAGCCACACTTTTACCTTCTGTAATGGCATCTTATACTTAACAGTGGCTTACTTTATAGTGACACAGTTCATGTACTTTATGGTATGGCTGTTTCTTTGAGATCAGCTATCTTTACAGAGAAGTAACGTGTACTGTAAGGAAGGTTGTGGTGTGGACTTGCCAAATTTATTGATTTTTTTTTTTTTACTGTAGCAATTATTTGGTGCCATTTCAACTGTTTTTGAACACTGTACTGGGACATTATAAAGGGCTTTAACTATGCACTTTTCTGAACTTCAAATAAATTAATACATTATCTGGGTGTTGTGTGTCTGTTTGTCACTCTTGTGCTGTGATATAACTGGGTAATTAAATGCCAGTCATGCAAATTGATGTTCATATTCTTTATATTGCAGAGAAAGACTTGAACACTTAAGTACTGACCAACTCATCAATGGTTGGTCTATCAAGCATGCAAATATTAGTAATTTATAATTACCCTGATTGTTACTTAATTACTTGCGTTACTGATATTTAGTACTACGTTTTATTCATTTGTTTGGCAAGTTGCTCATTCTGGAAATATTCTTTTCAACGTAATTATTTCTGTTCCCTTTAACAACTCGCACAAACGTCAATTACTATACAAAACACAATCCAAGCACCATGCACAGCCTTACAAAGGTTGCCATCCTAGATCAAAGACGAACGTTTCATTCCGAAATATGTTTAGAATATGAACGATAAATCACGTCATGCTAAGCCTCGACATTCCTGCATCTACGTCAGTGGCATCCCCGTCATCGATTGGCTGTCGCAGATGGACGCTTACGTACCCCGGAAGAATATCGAGCTCCTCTAAGTCTGCACGTTCTCCGATAAACACCTACAACTGTTTATTACTGTAAGAAGTCGGCGGCCGGCGGTAGCTTTTCTACAACCCTGTGGACTGACAGTCGGCGTTAGGGCACGACGGCGTACTTACCACTAATTATACTGTGAAGAACGAGCGACTTGTGACAGTGTACTTCCTTAAGGTAGGTTGTGATTTGGTTTATTTGTGCGATTTGGTCGAGCACGTTATTCCGCTGAACTTTGTACCTTTTTAAAATAGCATGCCACTGACTTTTTTTTTTAACAATCTTATATCCTACTGCCTATTTTTAAATAATAAAACTATTTTGATGTTATAGTATTTATCACATACTAGTATGGTTCGTTTTTAACAGAGCTAAATAAGTGTAACTTTACAGCCTGTTTCTGACACTGACACGGTGGTCTTTAGACGTCACATAGCCTTTGCTGTTGCCTTCAATACATGAATAACTAATCATTTTAAGGTAACTATAGCTAGGTCCGACCAATCGAGGCAATACGTGTGCTCTAGGGACCCCTGAGCAACGTTTAATTTGGTGGACCTTGTTCTTGTTCAGATGTTTGAGATAAAGAGGATCTGCTGCATAGGCGCTGGATATGTTGGTGGGCCGACGTGCAGCGTGATCGCTCATATGTGTCCCGAGATAAGAGTCACTGTGGTGGACGTCAATGAGTCCAGAATCAAGGCGTGGAACTCGGACACGTTGCCCATATACGAGGTACATTCATCGGATGTCTTTCTTTTTGTTTTTGTCTTAGATTTAGGGCACCAGAGTGAACTAAAGACTATTTGTGGATCAGAAAACATAAAGCGATGACTAGGAAAGTGTGGAAAATATATAAGTTAATGTATGTAGGGTTAGGGTTACAAAAATAATATACTTATCTTTCCATATCATCATATGCTTAATGTGTTGTGTGTCTCTTCCAGTTCCATGTACCCTCTCTCTGTCTGTCATCTAACCTGATTTCACATCATATGGTCTGTCCTGTGTGTCATTTGACTGCCAGCCTGGTCTGAAGGAGGTTGTCGAGTCGTGCCGAGAGAGAAATCTCTTCTTCTCTACGGATATAGACTCTGCAATCAAAGATGCAGACCTCGTCTTCATTTCCGTGAGTGAACGTTTCACGAATGGACGTCTAGTTTATCCTGTCGAAAGTATTAGTTCCAGGACATTGGCAGGGACTGTGACTCATCCTGAGTCTCTCATCTAGGTGAACACCCCGACGAAGACGTACGGCATGGGGAAAGGGCGAGCGGCCGACCTGAAGTTCATCGAGGCTTGCGCACGCCGGATCGTGGAGGTGTCGGACGGCTATAAGATCGTGACCGAGAAGAGCACGGTTCCGGTCAGAGCCGCTGAGAGCATCCGGAGGATTTTTGATGCCAACACCAAGCCGAGCCTTAACCTGCAGGTAGGGCGTGTGGGTGCTTGGAGGCTCACCCTCTGAGCTGTTGCAGGATGTGGCTCCTTTTTGACCAAGTCCCAACTTGCTGATAAAAGCGGAAAATGTGACAGTGAACAAACACAGTCATTGCAACTCCGTAAACCGGATGAGGCAGGCAGGTGTGAAGGGAAGCAGTTTTGTGTGTCCGGACACTTTGCGGAATGCGTGACCTTTACCTATTTCTTGTTTGTGTGTGTTTATGAGCCTCGTCTTGCCTACATTGCCAAAGAAACGGGCTAATCAGCTTTTAGTCTGCTGGTAAGAAGTACAAAATGGAAAAAACAGTCATCAGTGGATTCTTTGAGGAGAATGGCGTCACGATTCCGTATCCTGGTCTCTCATAGGTCCTGTCTAACCCAGAGTTCCTGGCCGAGGGTACGGCGGTGCGGGACCTGAAGGAACCGGACCGGGTTCTGATTGGCGGGGACGAGACCCCGGAGGGGCAGCGTGCCATCCGGGCCTTGAGTGCGGTCTACGAGCGTTGGGTCCCCAAATCTCGCATCATCACCACCAACACGTGGTCCTCGGAGCTGTCTAAACTGGTGAGTCCATCACTGGTGCTGGCTGGTCGTGTCCCTCAGCTTTGACTGTGCCCATCCTGTCGTCCCGTTTGACGCCACTGTGTCTGACGTCACCTTGTCACCCATCAGGCAGCGAATGCCTTCCTGGCTCAGCGAATCAGCAGCATCAACTCCATCAGCGCCCTGTGCGAGGCCACGGGTGCCGACGTGGAGGAGGTGGCACGTGCCATTGGCATGGATCAGCGCATCGGGAGCAAGTTCCTCAAGGCCAGCGTGGGTGAGGCTTGACCTTCAAACTCCTCCCTTTAGACTCCCGCGCCGGTGTCTCTGAAGCCCATCTGATGTTTATCGGGTCTGTTTGTTCATGACGCCCCCCCCCGCCCCGCCCCGCCCCAGGTTTTGGTGGCAGCTGTTTCCAGAAGGACGTTCTCAACCTGGTGTATCTCTGTGAGGCGCTCAATCTTCCAGAGGTGGCTTCCTACTGGCAGCAGGTACTAGGACCGGCTCAGTAGACAGGGGGGGCCTGTATCACAAAGCCAGACTCCTTACTTAGCTGGATAATTTGGTGGACTTAAGTTATCCCAAGTTAAATAGACTTTAATTTTGTTCGCTTACATTTAGCTCAAACTACCTTAAATCTGACACATTTTCCAGCTCAGCAAGAAATTCTGCTTCAGGATACTGGCCCTGGCGCCGGCTGTCTTAATCGTACTGCGCTGAGTCAGTGTTTTGCACTGTTTTGTATTATTGTGTGTTATTGTGTTATTAATATCCAGCATCTATTGTTTAATGGTAATTGTGCAACTGTTGTTTGTTGCAGCTGTCTAATGTTCTTTAGAAATGTAATTTTGTTTCATCTGTGTGAGGTGACAACAAGGTGACCTGAGTTTACAGTTTCCAGTATAACTGGATCTTATACCATTATATGGATTTTAAGTTTTGAATTACACTACCAGTCAAAAGTTTTTGCACACCACAGGTTTTTTACCACTTTCCCATTTATTTCATAAACTGTAGATTTTTCTTATTCTTGCTAAGAATTGGAAAGTCGAGTAAACAACTATAAATTGAAATGTAAGTCAAATTAAACAAGTTTCCTTTATAACATGGAAAGAGTATGTAACAGTGCATGCCTGATCTATTAACTGCTAGCGGATGTTACTTTGATGAATCAACGATATGACATTTTCTTGCTAATAAAAGTACTCAATTGGTGAACATACTGTAAATTTGTTAGCAAAGAATATTAAGTGCATTTTTTGTAAATGTTAAGTGAATAACATGCAAGTGTAGAAAATATCAGTGTGCAAAAACTTTTGACTGATAGTGTAAATCCTACCCGGTGTCATGCCTTCTGGTGCTGGTCTCAGGTGATCGATATGAATGAGTATCAGAGGCGCAGGTTCGCCTGTCGAATCATCGACTGCTTGTTCAACACCGTTACCGGGAAGAAGATTGCTCTCCTGGGCTTCTCCTTCAAGAAGGACACAGGCGATACACGGTACGCCCTCCTCTGTCACGCTCCATCTTCCCGTCTTCTTCATGCTCTTGTCGACGGATTCTAGAACAGTCCAGTGTCCACACAGTGCCCCTTTCCCCCAGTCCAGCAAACAGAACGTGGTTTTTGATGTTAATTTAACTTTTCCGCCGCCGGTTTTACTTTCCTGCAAACTTTCTCTTGTTTACTGTTTTCACGTAATCTCTGGGCTTTTCTCACAAACTGAGTTCGAATTTGACTCTGTTGAGCCTGCCTTCTTACAGTGGGATGCAGTCACAGATTATCTAAGGTCATTGGTGATAAGAGGGCTTTGCTGACCTCCTCTCCAGGGAGTCGTCAAGTATCTACATCTCCAAGTACCTGATGGATGAGGGAGCCAAGCTGCACATCTTTGACCCCAAGGTGCTCAAGGAGCAGATCATTCAGGACCTCTCCCACCCCAGCATTTCAGAGGATAACCCAGAACGAGGTGCGTGGTTAACAGGACACCAGCACCCCTTGTCACCATATGGAGATTGGCTGAAACGTTTTCGATTGGTTAAAGCATCGGGCTAACGGTGCCTGGTTTTGTCCAGTGTCTGACCTGGTGACAGTGACCAGCGACCCTTACGAAGCATGCAAAGGAGCCCACGCCCTGGTCATCTGCACCGAGTGGGATATGTTCAAGGTGCCGTCCTCCTCCCATGCTGAAGACAAGCTGCCCTCAGCCAGCACCACTAAAATAATAGCAGTATAGACTGATACTCTCAACAACACGATCATTCACTAATGGCACTTTTTTACTGCCGGCAAGAACCGAGCCGTAACCACAAACTGGCGCTTTTTCATTGTGAACTATCTGAGCCGTACCCCAGGCCTACCCAAGCCGTACCCGAGGCGTACCCACGCTGACACGGCCTTGCTTACTGGCAGGGGTGAAGCATAACCAAACCAAGCTGGTTACCATCTGGTTGAAATGCAGGGAGATATCAGTGATGTGTCAATATCCATGGATTATAAAGAGGATAAAAGGAATATTCCATATATTATTTGTTATTAATATTATCGCACATCGCAATGTGTTGATGCATCGGAACAGCTGAATGGAATGGATTCGTAATGCAAATTTATGCAAGAAAATGCTAACTCTCGCAAGAGAATGCTGACGCTTGCATAACAAGGAGATTCTCACAGATGTGCTAGAAAATTAGGAAATTAGCACATAGTAAATCAGGATGTATACCGGGGGAACAGTAAATAAGCGTTTCTTTGGTTTTACGTCACTGCCGCACTCCAAACCCAGCAATGTCTTTACTTAGCCGACCCGTTTGCCGTGGAAAACCCAAACAGGCTTGAACTGCACTGGAACTGTTCTCTCTTCATGGTACGGCTTGGGTATGGGTCGGTTCCTGTGTGCCAGTGGAAAAGCGTCATAACCGCTATGATCAGTCATACATTAATAACCTCATTAAAAAATCATTATTCGTTTTGAATGCAACCAATCATTTTTTAGAAATAACTGTTATTAGAATTTGCAATGTACATTAGATTCTTCATTTGTGTAACAATTTTTTTTTATCCATTAAGGAATTGGACTATGAGAAGATCTATGCCCAAATGCTGAAGCCAGCCTTCATATTTGACGGTAGACGTGTTCTGGACCATCTCCACTCAAAACTGCAGAACATAGGGTTCCAGGTACGTTTCCATAATGAATCACACGCCTCTCCTGACTAAATAAATTAGTTTTATGGCACTGTGACTACAGCCTGACGGTGGACATGATCTGAACCAGGAATTAGCTGGAATTAGACGTGACCTGAAGTTTCATTAATCTGCTGCTTGTCCCTATCCCCAACCCACCCCACCCCAGATCGAGACCATTGGCAAGAAAGTAACTACAGCCCGCATTCCTTTCACCCCCCCGGCTGGTATTCCCAGAATCCTCCTCAACGAGCCCCCGGCTAAGAAGGCGAAAATCTGAGTGTCTTCCCCATGGGCGGCCACTGCCCCGAAGCGTCACGTTTCACCCATCAGCATTAGCAAGAGCTTCACCCTCACTTACTCCTCCTCCGTCTCCCCGGCGCAGGACGGGCCGGTCAGGGCCTGTTCTGCGAGTCTCCGGGCCTCCCCTTGCACAGCCTACCTCTCCCTGTTCACCAGCTCGTTCAGTCTGCCAGCGGGCTAAGGCGTGGACACTGAACACCGTATTCCTGTGACCATGCCACAGCCGCGTCTGGGAAGCTCATTCCCGTCTCTCTCCCCCAACATACTCTGTGCACAAAGGTCCATGAACACAGTCACCCTGTGTGGTTTTGTTTTTGAAGCCAAATGTTATTCAATTGTGAACAAACAGTCATCGGGCTTGTTTTGTCCAAAACGATTTGTATGCTTTTAATTTTTTAAAAAATGGTTTTAGAGTAGTTTTTAAAATGATCCTACTCCTGTTGTGCAGGACATGTCAGTTTTCATACGATGCCACTAATGCTGTTTCTTGTGGAGTAAATAAAAACAGGTCGAAGTACGAAGACATTGGTGTGGTGACTTATTTCAGTGCTTGGTCGTCGTGTCTAATTTAGATGTTGTACAGTGAAAAGACGGTGACATCCAGGCAGGTTGTGCATATTAGCTTCAGAGGAGTAATAAGCCAGCTTCTCACTTGCTGTAAAGCATTCGGCGTAGACAATTCATTGCACGTGTGCATTACTGAAATCACAAATTATTCTTGGATTCTAGGACTTGCATTCACACCATTTATGCTAGCTGGTAGATTTCTCCATAGAAGAAAAATAAACAGACCAAACACCTCACTTATCTTCCTCAATTAGGTTTCATTTGCTAGTGTTAGTACCAGCCAAACTTGATAAACCCACTATAATATTCAAGCGACATTGTTTAACCAACTGGTATCCGAGTGACTTCTTTATTCTCTCGGCCAATCAAATGAAAGCATTGTGACGACATCACATCGGAGGCAGGAACACAGCGAGAAGCCTGTTGAGGCTTTACCGCCTGCCTGAGTCACAGAAAGACACATAGTGGGAGAAGGCGGCCAGGCAGAAGGCCCCGAGGCTGCGGTCTTGTTGGGGTCTCACAAAAGCCTGCCCCCTATCCCAGCATGCACCACTCCATGTGTGGCATCCCTGCCCTTTGCATACTCTTTCAGTCCACATTCGGTTGACAATGCTCCTCCATTATCTTCCAGTGTTCATTTGGTATAAATACTACGATCTTAGGTCCCGTATCACACCTAAGAAGGGTGTGCAATGGTTGCGATATTCCTTCTACAATTTTACAATAACATTTAGCCGAAGGTGACCTCGGAAAAATTACAAAGAAGATCCGAGGGACGGTACACGTGCGGCAGCCACGTTAGTCTGACGCAGTCCTCCGTTTGTGAATCAGATTCTTCAGGAAGAATTCACCTGAGGAGACAACCATAGCAAGATTCTCCACAAGGCCGTTGACATTCAACAATGTGGCGCAATCTCTTTGGTATGCATCGGAGAACAATTTCACACGTACATTGTTCCTCACGTATTTTTCAGTCAGAGCAGGTGTGTCTGGAGCTCACCTGCTTTGTACGAAGAGCGCACCAAAGGCCCACTGGCCGTGTATGTGAAGCCCATCTCAACGCCCATCTTCTCCCAGTATGCAAACTTCTCTGGGGTCACATATTCCTCCACCTGAGACAATACAGAAACACACATATGAAGACACTCTTCAAATCTGGCCCTTGATTTCAAATCCCCCGCCCCAAACTCTGAACAGGACAAGCAGTTTCAGAAAATGGATGGATAGATGGATGGATGGATGGATTCTGATTGGCTACAGAGGCTTCACACCTGGTTCTCAAGTTAAGGAAGGCTGGAAAAATCAGTAGGGCTGGGCTCTTGAGGTCTGATTTGAATAGCCCTGCACTAGCAAGTTAAGCAAATACCAAATACGTGCTACTGTTTTAGCTAAATAAATATCACTGGGCAGGTGGGTGAGGTCTGAGACATTAACCACACAATGCAGACTGACAAACCCACGCGGACATGAGCTACAACACCCAACATGCCACCATACATCCTACCTTCAGGTGCCGTTTCGTTGGTTGCATGTACTGTCCCAAGGTCAAACAGTCCACCCCCGACTCCCTCAGTTCTGATTGGACAAAGCATGAAATGGTTTTCATATAGTTTAGGTAAGTGATAAGTAGTAGGAGTGAGGATGAGGATAATATTATAGGCAGATGGAAAGGCTACCAGAAGCACTTCTCAATCTATGAAAGACATTGTCTCATGCTGTTGACGGGCTGTGTGGAGTTACCAGACATGGTAGCTTGGATCTGATCATCGGTCTCCCCCAAACCCAGCATGATGGAGGTCTTGGTCACCAGTGAGGGCTTCACCGCTTTGGCATGTCGCAAGACGCTCAGGGATTGGTCAAAATTGGCTCGGGGGTCTCGCACATGCCTGTGGCCACGAACAGGAAATATAGCACAAAGTACCGGCCAATCAAAACATGGCCTGTAATCACAGTGCCCAATCAGATACCACCCTGCACTCCAATCTAACCGAATTATAGGAGCAGTGCTGTGCAACAGCCTTTTACATAACCAATGATGTAACACTTTCTGCCATCTCCTGGACCGACGTGGTATTGCAACCATCAGACAAAGAGCAGTGAATCTTGTGTCCCTCCCCTTTTCTTTTTTCTGGAAGTTTCACTTTTCAGCTATGGATTGTCTCTGCAAACATCGCGGCTAGCGCCCTCTTCTGGATGCACTGCCAAAGTGTAAATATGTGAGGAAAAACAACCCACCAATCAAAAAAGCCCCAGATTTTCAGATATTTGCTCTCTCTATATATACTCAGTGACGAAAAAAGTTAAGCACCCAGAAGTGATGGTCTGACTTGGATGTAATTTGGTGCATGTGCAGACCAGCAATGGGTATGTAAATAATTCCATTTGCAAGGAGCTGGCATGTCTAATGCCTCGTAGATGCATTAGACAGCATTACCAGCATGTGACAGAGTTTGATAGTGGTTGCATGAGGCTTGGTGGTCATATCGTGCAAATGCCCGGTATGAGGGGCATGCAGATGTGGCAGTTGCCTGGATGTTGGAACCAATGGGCACATGAGGGCACCCACACACGTCGTGAAGGTTCCAGTCGCTCAAGACAGACCACACCAAAGGAGGATTGGCATATTGTGCGCCAAGCGCTAAAGAACCCCTTGACATCTGCACCTGCCATCCGGACACAGGTAATGGACTCTCTACAACACCCCATGTCATTCTGCACCGTCTCGTTGACTGGCATCAGCCGGACTATGGGTTCACCGTCTCATACGTAGGCTGCCAACACCAGCACAGAGACAGCTGCGTTTGGAGTGGTGCCGTAACTGGGAGGCATGGACTGATGACGAGTGGCATCGCACCATGATATTCGACGATGAATCTCGGTTCTGCGTTACCCCGGAGGACCATTGTGTGCAAGTAAGGCGGCGCCGAGGGGAGAGGACCAATCCTGCTAATGGTGTGTAGAGACACACTGGTGTTACTCCAGCCATTATGTTGTGGGGAACCATAGGGTATGACTTCTGGTCATCTCTGGTAGTGATTCGGGGGACCCCGACGGCACAGCGCTACGTCAGTGACATCCTGCGTCCGCATGTCTTATCCCTCCTGAGATAGCACCCTGGTACAGTCTTTCAACAAGACAACGCCCGTCCACGCATGGCACCCCCAAATGACCATGTGTGGGATCAGCTTGGATGCAAACTCAGCCCAGTTCCAATCTGCAGGATCTCGAGGGCCAGTTACAACAGCTGTGGGCCGCAGGAGAGGATACAACGACTGTATGACTCCCTTCCTCACTGTATCTGATCTGATATAATCATTGCCCTACAGTCACACGATCTTTCGCCATGCGCAGATTCATTTCATTTCCACCACTCTATCTGGGTGCTTAACTTTTTTTTTTCACTAAGGGCCAGTTTCCCGAACAAGGATAAAGACTAGTCTTGGACTAAACTGCCATTTCAACCATTGTAACTCAAAGCTAGTCTAGGCTTAGGCTTAGCCTTAATCCTTGACTGGGAAACTGGCCATGAGTGTATTATTTTAATCCAGCATAAATTTTTTTGGTTGTTCCAAAAAAAGCATTAAAAGCACAGCAGTGGAAATTAGAAATGATTATCTTATGCTGCATGATAAAGAAATCAAACAAGATTATTAGAATAGACCTACAAATCTTACATATACACATCGCGTGCATATTGGCAGCGGAGTACCTTGCTCCAGTCATTTTCACTGACACGTGGGCTGACTCTACACTTGTAGACTTGTACAGTAAACGTGATTCAGAGTCCCGGACCGGGCTGTGCAGGTGACACAGGGGTTATGAGCTCACCTCTGCAGCTCCCGCACGGTCTCCACGTTGTGAGCGTACACATCCAGGCCGGAGAGAGCAATCCTCTCAACGCTAGTCAAGTCCCCCCGGAAGTCAGGTGTGAGACACTCCACCAGGATCTTGGGGCTCCTGGGGAACAGAATCAGGCCCCTGCGTCACAGGGGTAAGATGCTCCGCCCCCATCTTAAGAAACTCCCATGCAGTGCTGCAGAGTGCAGACCTCCACATGAGATTAATGATTTTAGCCACTAGCGGACTGTAAAACTGGTGTGTGTGTGTGTGTGTGTGTGTGTGTGTGTGGGGGGGGGGGCATCATTAAGAATGCAGTGATAAACAATCACCATAAAATTACACACCAATTATATAATGCAAACTCACAATCTCTCATCGTTCCCAATCGAATCCCAGTTCATTCATGTACATAATTATTTACGTGCATATTTATTCTTATATTTGTATTTGTATATTTTGTACACCACTACCTCTTGTGGAGCTTGCACACACGAATTTCACTGACATGTACTGTACCAGTGTACCAGTAATGTGACGTGACAATAAAAGTGATATTTGACAGATTTGATATTTGATCTCTCTCACCTCTGTTTGAGATTTGAGACTGTCTTGGCAAAGTGTTCTGCACCTCCATCCGCAAGGTCTGTCATGTACAGTGAAACAGAATTTCACTATGTTGCAAGGGAACACACAACACCTTTCTGTTAACCACCTGCCTGTTAACACTCAGACAAAAACCCACACAGGTAACCTTTTTCGAATTGCTTCCTTTGCCGGCCGACACGCACCATCCCTGTCCACAGATGTGAGCACCACGTAATCCAGCCCCCACTCAGCGATGGCCTCAGCGGTGTTGTAGGGCTCGTTGGGGTCGAGGGGGGGTGGCTTCCGTGCCGTCTTCACGGAGCAGAACCGGCAACCCCTGGTGCACGTGTCTCCCATCAGCTGCACGGCGGACGGAAAAGGATGCAAAGACGCGTTTTCACAGGCGCCTTTCCCACGACACTCATGCGCAGAGTAAGATTATGAGCTGAGTAACCCCACTTCCTGATTGACCTGCCTCTGAAGGTCTCTGGGAATAACAGCAGATCCATGCTAAAAAGTTAGCACAATTAACCAATAACGAATAAGCTAGTGCTAAAATTACCCATAACTTATTATCTCTAGTGCTAATATCTTTTATTTGCTACCTTATAAGAATGACCAGAGACTAAAGAGCATTATCAGGTATAGGCCGAAGCAGGCAGGAATCCAGGTGTGGAGTCTGACAGCTGGAAATTGGAGGTGGAAGGAGGGGTGGACTAGGATCACGAACCATGATGGTGGCAGTAGCGGTGGAGTACTCTCCTCCTCCCCAGCATTCCCCGATGTTTGGACATCTAGCTTCCTCACACACCTTCAGACCACAAGGATACATTAACAAGCATTTCACTGGGGATAGTCTTTGGTAAAACTACAATTAGCTACTTTGGATTATATTTCACCAGCCTAATGACATGCAGTGATTCTCCGTAACTACTTCTTTAGCTTTTGGATAGATTTATTGTTTGTCCAGGATCATATAATTCAGAAAACAGTCTACAATTTCTATTTTGTGCTCGTTTATCTCATCCTTAAGCCAAAATGTTTCACGACGTCCTTTAAATCGGTAACAAAACACAGCTATACATAAATGAACGCGCAGAGTCCTGAACCCTGACTCACCGTGTGCAGGTTAAGGTGCCGCAAAGTGTTTTTCAGCTTGTTGTAGTTCTTCCCTATGGGAATCTCTGTCTTCAACCAAGGGGGCAGCCTGAGTCTGTCATGATAGGATGCACAGGTGACGCAGGGTTTCAAAACAATTTAAACACTTTTAAGCGATGTACCAACGTCTGCATTTATGCAAAAATAACTGAAACCGTGTATCGTGGACTCTGGGGATACTGCCAGACTTTCATGCACTCTTGATCCTTCTTGCAATATTCAGTTTGCACCTCCATCGCGCCTTACCTTTCCCCTTTCTGTCGCTTAAGTTCCCCCTTATATTGATCCCAGCGGCTCTTCTCTGATAGGTCTCCGGAAATGAAGTCCTGTAATTTGAGTCCATCCTCAGGTACTTTCTTCTTTTTGTCCGTCGGATTCAAGGGCGATTGTGCCGCAGTTGTAACTCCGTTGACACAAACCTATAATCATACAAAGGTTTTAAATGAATATCAGATTATAACGCAAACAGGTAATGTACAGTTATGTAATATACACTACAGCATTGTCTACAATCAGGTCACTCTTATGTTACACACTGACATTATGGATAATTCAAATTATTCATGATAATAATGATCAAGTTCGGGCCCAAATCCATTACATTTCCTGAACTGTCTTAATAACTCGCATCATAATAATATAAGTAGAGACACACAGACTTACATGTTGCACGTCTTCACTCCTGAATTGTAAGCGCAGCAAAGTACACGAAAATCGACCCGCACCGAGAAAACTATTTTTCACCAACGCCATAACTACACGGGCGCCTTGTCATTGACAACGCTGCTATCTTAAATTGACTACTCACGCCTGTTAGCTTGATTTGTTAACTTACACAGATATCATGCAAAGATTATTTAAAATACACCATTTGACTAAGTATTGTAATGTAAGTAAAATATGTGTAATATGGATTTATTTAAGTTTTAAGCAGTAGAAGGCTGGATCGATTTGATCTTTTTTCGAATGATTATGTCTGAAACTCATGGGCCACAGTTGATGACGTAACACGCCGAAAACGTAGAACTGTGGGATGACGTCCTTCCTTCTTCCTTTCCTAAACTTCAGGCGAGGTAATGGTCGTTCTCTTCAGTTGAATGCTTCAAAATCTAACGCAATCCTCACTGTTTAAATGTACGCCGCGCTCAGATTTGTCTCTCTGAGCTTAAATAAACCCCAGTAACCACCACGGTATATGTATTTGTGAACTAAAGCACAGGCACAAAGGTGATGTTTGTTCATCTATTTCTTGTAACCAGGCCGCAGGTCCCGCATCCCTACGTTCTTTGGTTCTGTGTATATATTATATGTACGTTGCGTGAGTTTAACAAATGTTATATCTACAGCATCTAGCCAGTATGCACTTTGAATCCGACCGGTTAGCTTATTTGCTAATTGGCTTAACGCGCTGCTTCTCCGTCTTTCGGTCGCGGAGACATTGCTGATCACGTCTTTTTTTTTCCTCCTCTCGTCCCCAGAATGAAGACCATTCTCAGCAACCAGACAGTTGACATCCCCGACAACGGTATGTCCCCTAGTCGCCGGTAAATGCAGTAGCTCGGTGCCTGAAAATGTGGCATTTTTGTGTTTGGGGGCTTTAATGAAACTTCCAAGTATTTCGGTCAGGAAAAAAATAGAACAGGCTATTGCGGATTATCGCGCTAACCCACGCAACTGGTCTAAGTCTGTAGCTGTAAGTCAGTGTGAGTTGATTTGCACGTTGCTGGGGCTGTGTACAGAAATGCTTGGCAGGCCGTAGACGGCTCACGTCTTCTAAGCGATGTCATGTTTTGGCCCTTTTCTGAATGTGCAGTCGAAGTGACGTTGAAAGGCAGGACCGTGGTTGTCAAGGGGCCCCGCGGTGTGCTGCGCCGGGAATTCAACCACATTAACCTGGAACTCAGTCTCCTGGGCAGGAAGCGTAAGAAGGTAAGGTGGCCGCGGAGACCTGATCTGTCTTGGGGTTATGGGTGATTATTTTAGAAACCTGAGTTTCAGGTTTTGTAATTTCTGGATGAGAACACCTGACATATATGATTTGGCATCTTATTCCTCAAATTAACAGTGAGCTTTAAGATTTCCTGCTGGTTGTGTTGTAGTTGCGTGGTTTGTTTTGCCTGTGCCTGCTTGGGGTGGGGTCTCTTTCCCCGGGAGATTTTGTGCGATGCACCCCTCTGAGCGCCGCGTGTTGTGTTCTCAGCTCCGTGTGGATAAATGGTGGGGTAACAGGAAGGAGCTGGCCACGGTGCGCACCATCTGCAGCCACGTCCAGAACATGATCAAGGGGGTGACGCTGGTGAGTGCGCCGCGCTTTGGCTGTTGCCGGGAAGCATTTGAGACCAACGCCGACAAGCTAATGGCCCCCTCTGTCTTTCCAGGGCTTCCGCTACAAGATGAGATCGGTGTACGCTCACTTCCCCATTAACGTGGTGATGCAGGAGACCGGGACCCTGGTGGAGATCAGGAACTTCCTGGGGGAGAAGTACATCCGGAGGGTCCGCATGAGGCCAGGTGAGCCTCCCTGTGTCATGTGGAATGCCGTCGTCTCGCCTGCCGTTTGAGGGGCTCCGTGCTAATGTCTCGATCCCTACCCCCTTCCCTCAGGTGTGACCTGCACAGTGTCAGCAGCCCAGAAGGACGAGCTGGTTCTGGAGGGTAATGACATTGAGCTGGTGTCCAACTCGGGTGAGTAACCCCCCCCACCAAGGAGTCGGTCGTCATGCAGTAGGTCTAAATGATCAAATGGTGATGTGTGATGGCCGATGCGAGGAACTTGCGGCTTGTTCGAGAATTATTTTGAACGAACATTTAAAAACTTTTATGGTGCCGAGCATTGACTTTCGTTATTTCATGTCAAAGAGGGACAAAGTCAAATTTGCTTAAAATTCAGCTGTTAGCGAGAGCTAGTGTTTGAGGGTAATGTACCACATCTGATGCACACGAGTCTGTCCTGATTTCATACTAAGTGACCCTGCTGTTTGAAAACTGCTCAGTGTTAAATAATGGTTGTCCTTCCAAAGGACCCCCCCAGCTGCTCCACTTATGACTGTGACACACTCAGCTACCATAAAGTAATCAAGGCGTATCATTTGAATGCCTGCCAATGCTGGTCATTAGGGTCACCCCTGACTTTCTTGAAATCTTTTTCTGGGGAATAGGTATTTCTTTCCCTGTAAGGCTCTGTTCACACAGCTGCATTCTGGGTCATTTGAAAGCACCCGCAGACTAAGGTCTTAATTTTATTGCACCTATAGTAACACTCGAGACACCGCTGATGTGTGTCTTGTGTGCGATCCATGGGTTTCTATGGGTTGTGATTGTAGGTTGGTGTGAACAGACCCTTATGGTATCTGACGTTCCTCTATTCTGATTGTGGATTTTCCCCCCTATGCTGACTTGAGTGTCCTTTTGCAGTATTCTAGTACACTATTTCCTTGTTTAGTTCTATATTAAATTTGTGCAGAACTCAATTAGAGGACCTGCACAGGGTGACATCCTCTGCATGTGACTGGATGCACCCCTGAGGATCTAGTCATTGAGGTCCCTTTGTCCACCCCCTTCCCCCTCCCATTTGGCAGGAGTATGTTTGTGCCCTGCTGCAGAATCCACTTAAGTCTCCGCTAACTGGAGACTGCAGCTGGCTGCCCATTAAACATACTGTCTGCCCTGTTCCTGCATTGAGGATCGTGTTCCTTAATCATGTTCCTTCAGTCTGATTCCTCAAGCCTACGAGCCTCCCTGGCAATCATGGCCGCCGTACCCGGATTGCAATGCTGCCCCTCTGCTCTGCCCCTGCTCGGTGATTTTTGTGATTGTGTTGATTCTTCGATCTGTTCGCATGTAACACCTCACCACCGCAGCCTCTCTCTTGCAGCCGCCCTCATCCAACAGGCAACCACAGTCAAAAATAAGGATATCAGGAAATTCTTGGACGGTATTTACGTGTCCGAGAAGGGAACTGTTTTGGACCCGGATCAGTGAGCAGTGTAGAGGTTAGAATGCTTTACTGCCGAAAAGGGCCTCTCTGTGCCTGTTCGTCCGACGTTCTGCGGGGAATCCCCCTCAGATCCGTCCTGTGTTGTCACTCGATGTGTTCCAGAAAATTGACATGCGGCACAAGGTGGTTTTAGTTAAAGGTGGTCACGCACCAGGAGGGCATTGTGGGATACATCCCGCAATTAACCAAATGGTGTTTTAGGCTCACTTAAAAGGAAGAAAGTATTTCATGTGCATGTTGCCTCTGGTTCTGTTTAAATTCCATGCATGTTTAACCGTTTGGATCCTCACCCTCACTTACAAAAATATTTAATTTATATACTGTGTCCTTGTGTATTGAGTTTAAATGATCTGGTGTTGGGTGATAGAACCTGGGGCCCCATAGCGTAGCAGGTCTGTTGGCCTTCGGGCCTGTCGCCACCTTGTGGTTGCATGGTGCCTCTTCTTGGTCTCACTCTGGTCCTCTTGCTTTGCAGCTGCCCTCATCCAGCAGGCCACAACTGTGAGGAAGAAGGATATCCGCAAGTTCCTGGACGGTATCTATGTCAGCGAGAAGAGTACCGTCATGGAGCAGCAGGAAGCTTGAGCCTAACCTGTCAATAATAAATTACTTTATACCACAGTCATGATCTGTGTCTTTTACTCTGTCCTTGTAGTTTGTGAGCTTATGGCAGATGTGAATGCACATCATGCTGGATATCTTGGGAGTATCATGACTGTATGGAGTGGTTGTGTTTCGAGGGAGAGATGTTTTGGATGCAGTACTGGACAGCTCTATCAATTGTAGTTAATATACCTGCAGGACACGACTGAATTATATTGTGTAGTAAATGAATCTTTGATCTACCGAAAGCCCAGTGCAAGTCAACACGGCACAAAAAACAGAAAATGTAACCAGTGTTTTCTTAATGTGCTGCGATCGGACAGATATATTACCAGCTCCCGGAGGGATCACTCATTGCAGCTTGACCTCTTAAGTTTACAATTTTGGTACAGCATAAAGCTTTTTTGTACGGAGGCAGTATAAAGTGGATTTGGACTAAATCGATCAAATTAATTTATAATTTAATTATGAGTCGGTCCAGTCTGCACACGGTTCTGGCTGGACCAGTTCATGCAGGTACTAACATTAACAATAAAGCTACCCACTACACATCTCGGGTCTGAAGCTGATGCTGGGTCGCCAACTTCGGTCGGCCGGCTGGAGCGAGATTTTCAGTTCGAGAGAAGTCTGCAGACACGAGCACGTGCACCTGCGTGCATGTAATAATGCATGTAAATATTACCTATCGATTCGGCTGTATGGTTTGCAAACCAACCCAAAGATTTCCATGTAGCTGTAGATGCATAATAGAATAACACAGACCTGCCGTAATATGTCTCGCGTGAGCGTCTGAAAGTTGTCACACCAGATGCTCCCGATGTCAGCCCGGCTGCGAGTTGCGTCATTACGCGGCGCCGCGCGCGATTCGCGTTGGCGCCAAGCGCACGGGGAGTGTAGCGGCTCCGTGCGTCAGTGTGCCTCCGATCGTCCGTCTGTCCGCTGCATCATGGTGAGCCGCTTTTGGGGGCCTCTTCAAACGGCCATGCCGCGTCTGGATTGAGTCGTTATGCGGGTGAAGCGAAGTGCTAAGACATTAGCCTGCTAGTTAAGTGTCAGTATTAACTGCGAACCCGCCGTTGCGCAAAGTTAGCCCGTCGTTTATCCTTCGCACTTGTATACATATGAAATCATGGCTGCGTTTATTTACAGAGCTTCCCCCCGTTTTCTGTTCTTGGCTTAGCAATATGCAGTTAGGCATGTTTTTCGACCCGCTCCGTCTTATTTGGGCTCCAGATGCAGTAACTTTATAAACACGCCTTGTATTTTGTTGCTGCGGCCTAGCGACGAGGATTAGGACCATAATAAACGCCAAGTTTTAGCAATAAGTTTTAATCGCTGATGGTGAGATTCGGCGGGGTATTAGTAATACTAATAAAGCCTGAAAGCAAACCGACCACTGTACTGGCAAATTATTTTTCGAACAACAGAGAACATGATTCCTTCTGCACGTCTTGCATTTAATTGAATTGTTCATATCTGTGAGACATGCTGTGTCCTGCTGTTTTCCTCTCATGTTGTTTGTGTTCCTCAGTCCGCATAATCAAACCAAGAGCCTTTTCTGTGGGTCCCCCATGATTCATGGCCGGCTCAGTCTGGTCCTCTGATCAGTCCCTCTTTGCCCTGTCCAGGACATCCGGAGGTTCTTTGCGCCCAGTAAGCCGGTGGTGCAGAAACCTGCCCAGAACGGAGGCGTCAGAAGCGTTGAGGACCAGAAGAGGAATAAAGCGAAGCCTGGCTCAAAGGCAAGCTGGGACAGGCCCCTCTGTTTCCTTCAGCCTCCCATACACGATGCTTTTCTTATTCTGCAATATATTTCTGTATTGCTTGCAGTCTGTGAGGTGTTACGGCATCAAGCCGCAATTTCAATAATGTTATGAAAACTAATTCATGCTCCTCTGTGTTTTTCCGTTTTCGTTTTGCTTTCTGGCACTTGCCAGGCTGTCTTTGTAAATAAGAAACTGTTCCTAACGCTTTGCTTGGTAAAATAGAGGTTAATGAATGAATTATGACCCTTTTTTTTTAAAATAGGCTAAAAGCCCTGAAACAGTGGAGAAGCCGTCAGTGAAACGAAAGAAACGTGCGGTCCTGCAGTTTGGTGAGCTGTCCCTCCCCTCTAAACGCCATTCATCACGGCTGCCTAGGTAGACGGGGCTCGTCATTTAGGCTTGTCATCCTTTTAGACTCAGAAGAGGAAGAGGTGGAGAAGAAACCCAAGAAATCCCCCCAGGAAACTAAGAAGCCCGGCAAGGGTGCACCCCCCCCGAAGAAACACCCGGTTCAGTACGTCTCAGAAACCGGTGAGGGACTCGGCGCGACGGAGCCAGCCGGTTTACGTGGCCTGTCGCGTTCGTCTGGAAACCGAGGGTCTGCGCGTGTTCCGGGAGGAGAGAACCCGTTTTCACTGCCTGCTCTGCAGGGCCTAGAACCTGCGGCGGTGCAGCTTGACGCACACAGGAAGTCACGGTCGGCTGGTGCACGGCAGGCTCTAGATTTGGGTTTCGCTTTTCTGCTGTACGCTAAAATGGGAGTAGCAGCTTGTCGACTTCCTCCAGTCACGCATCTAGGCGTAAACGGTTTTTTTTATCATTCGCCAGCACAGTAGCGTAAGACTCTGCTACATGCTGGTACAACACCCTCTGTGGTCGTTTGTTTCATAGCTGAAATTCATTCGTTGTCTCATTTGTTCCTAGATTCAGACAGTGACACTTTCGCGTCCCTGAAGAAACCGACTAAATCCGATGACGACGGTCTGTCCAAGTCAGCAGCAGCAGGCCCGGATAAGAAGGCGACCTCTGCCGTCAGTCCCCCCCCAAAACCAGTGAAGGGCAAGGTCAAATCGCCCCCCACCCCATCCACCCCCAAAGCAGCCCCATCCCATCCCAAGCAGACCCACACCTCTGTACTGGATTTTTTTGGCAGCAGCAGTATCCAGAGGTCGGATAAAAAGTTGGTGGCCAGCACCAAGCGGAAAGCTGTGAGTCATCAGCCCACCACTATCACTGTTCATTAGTGGAAATCAATTCTGTCATGTATGACTGCATAATATATTGCAGTTATATAACACATGCGCAGTAATCACCAGGGCTTTAAATGGCACTATACGGACATTTGTTTACACCCACAATTTGGTAAGCAGGTTAGAAGTATGGCTAAAAAATATTCATGAGATGCATATTGTGATGCCCAAAAGTAATGTGTAATGTTTAACGAACTTGCTGGATTTAAACTGCAAAGTACCGTCACACCACCACCTTGTTTATCCACAATATCTCTTAAAAAATGTTGTGGCTGCTGATCTGTTCTTTTTCTTCACTGCTCCTATGGCGCTTATCGCTTCCATGATTTATCAAAATGGTCGCCTGTGTTCTGCCCCTCGAACTGAATTTAATAAGCGTAAGGATATGCCGAATTTATTCAATTTACTAACTTTTGGGGCGTTCCATTTCACATCTCATTAATATTTTAGACATACCACTAATCTGATTACCAAATCGTGGGCGGATGTAAACGTCCATATAGTACCGAAGAGCTGGCGTCTGGACAGATGTTCACTCCCGTCATTTAAAGCCCTGGTAATTATTGAGCACTGAGGCAAACAATCACGGTGTGATATCTTGCAGCCCTACCATCATGCGGCTTTCTCGGTTTGGCGGGTGTAGACGTGGCTTTCCCAAAGGCTGGCATGACGGCCAGCCTTACTGCTAGTACGGCTGGTCACCACAGCATCCTTTCCTAGGTCACACAGGATGTGGATGAATCCCAGAGTGATGAGGCCATCGCCAGACAGCTGCAGATGGATGAAGATGTAAGTTTGCAGCTCTGATAAGAATCTTAACGTCATTTAGGTTGCTTTTGGGTTCCTTATCAGGCATCCGTCTGATTCTGCTCCTCCTGTAGCTGGAGAAACAGCTGCACGATGATGAAGAGTTTGCACGGACGTTGGCCATGTTAGATGAGGCCCCTCAGCCCAAAAAGGTGAGAGCAGTCATGCTTTATGAGGTCAGCATATCACACACTCAAAAGCTTTTTGTTGGTCCCTAAACTAGTAGCTTGGGTCTATATTGCTAAGATTCGTTGCAGTTGAGGTTGTGGTCGTGTGACCATGCCATTGTACTCTTAGGCTCGCAGAGAATCTGGTTCACCCAGCAAGAGCAGCAAGGGCCCGGCCCAACTCGGCATCCAGATTTCTCCAGGTGAACCCGCAAACTTCCCAAAAGTGTCTGGCAGTTGGCTCATTTTCTTACCTCGTCATTGTCTGCTCTGCAGTGGTGCAAAAGGGCCCAGGGGTGATTTGAACTTCTGTCTTTACATCTTCCAGTCTCTGGGTCCCAGACCCGTGCCAACAGCAAGACCGGTGCCAAGGGTCCGTCCCCAAAGAAGAGCCCCGTCAAGACGAGCTCCAAGCTGGCCAGCATGAAAAGGAAGGAAGAAGAGAATGCCAGGAAGAAGCATGAGGGGGCAACCAAGATGGTCATCTCGCCCAAGAAGGAGCCCTCGAGTACAGTCACTTCAGAGACACACAATGTGGCCAAATCGGGAAGGCCGTCGACCGCCAAGAACGAGCCCGTGACCACGCCCGTCAGCAAGAAGATCTCCCCTAAGAAGGCAGAGGTAAAATCAGCCAGGATTTCCTTTCTTCCCCCGTGTTTGACACCGATCTTAATTCATTTAATTTGACCCTCATCAGAGTGTCAGCCCAGAAGATGCAGAGAAGAAGCGCGGAAATTCGTCAGCCTACCGGAACTACCTGAACAGAGAAGGCCCTCGTGCCCTGGGGTCCAAAGAGATCCCTCAGGTGATAAACTGCGTCAGCCGAGTATGTAGGCTGCTCCTGTCTTGGCTAGTGTTTCTGAACAGGTTCTTGAGTTGATAGATCATTAGTCCACTCTTTCCAGCTCTCATTGGTACATAGAAGCAGACACAGGGTATTGAGTAGTCCTCCTTTTGGTCTCCGTCTGATTGGTTGATGGGGTTGAGCAGCACCCCCCCGGTAAGAGCACAAACACTGTGAAGGGTTCAGGAGCGGTGACCCAGGTGTCGGTGGGGCCCAGGGTGCAGAGAACTGTCTGGAGGGCCTGACCTTCGTGCTGACGGGCGTGCTGGAGTCCATGGAGAGAGACGACGCAAAGTCCCTCATCGAGCGCTATGGCGGCAAGGTCACAGGCAACGTCAGCCGCAAGACGAGCTACCTGGTGCTGGGCAGAGACAGCGGGGCCTCCAAGACGGAGAAGGTCAGCCTCTGTGTCTGCTGCTGCTTTCTCCTTGTCGTCCTTTTGAGTTTGTTCCCTTACTTTTGAGTTCACAGACCTGGGTTTATCATCTTGCATCAAATGTGTGTCAGGCCTCTTGTCTTTTTTTGTGGTTCAGGCTGAAAGTTTTGGCACAAAGATCATAAATGAAGATGGTTTGCTAGATCTCATACGGACCAAACCGGGCAAGAAGTCTAAGTATGAGATTGCTGCTGAGATTGAGGTGAGAGTCGTACGGCTGACCGGTGAAGTCTGCTTTTGGGGACCGAGCCGACCATTTTTCCTGTTTTTACCCAAAGAACAAGACCCCTGAGCCCCCCAGGACGAGAAGGACCCCGCAGAAGACCAGTCCCAGAAAGCAAACCCCAGCCAAGAAGACGCCATCTTCTGGGGGGAAGTCCGCCAAGGGCAAGGCAGCCACGCCTAAACGAGAGCCTTCGTCAAGTGGCAGCCTTAAGGCCGGTGCTGGAGAGGCCCGGAAGGGCCTGTCCTTCGATAAGGCGGAGCGGCACGATGCCTCAACCACGACAGCAGCACCGGTGCCAGATACCGAAGGGTCCAGTCTGCTGTGGGTGGACAAGTACAGACCACACAACTTGAAAGGCCTCATCGGGCAACAGGGTGAACAAAGCTGTGCCAACAAGCTGCTGCGCTGGCTCCAGAACTGGCACCGCTGGCACACTGGCAACACAAAGCCTGCTGGTACGTTGAGGCTCATTCATGGTTGAGGGGCGCGTTGAAGTCCTGGTATTCACGGCGAGAGCTTCTGGAGCCGATAATATGCGTGTGCTCACACAGCGGCCCGGTTCGGCAAGTTCGGGGGAAAGGATGATGGCTCCGGGTTCAAGGCGGCGCTGCTGTCGGGACCACCTGGAGTGGGAAAGACCACTACGGCCGCCCTGGTCTGTGAGGTCGGTCTTGCTCATCTGTAGCGTAGAGTATCAATTTCCCATCCAATGTTAATGGTCATTCGTAGATCTGATTTCTTCTGAATCCGTCTCATCGTGACACATTCTTGACGTATGATGCAGGAACTTGACTACAGCTATGTGGAGATGAACGCTAGCTGTACCCGGAGCAAGAACAACCTGAAGGAGGTCGTCGCTGAGTCCCTCAACAACACTAGCATCAAGAGCTTCTACACAGGTACCTCTAGGGGAATTAGATGGTCTGGTTTGAAGCCCCAGACCCCGGCTGCAGGAGCAGCTCGGATTATCCATGCTGAACTGTCTGGCCTCCCTTCGCCAGGTGCCTCTCAGACTGTGAGCAGCAAGCATGTGCTCATCATGGACGAGGTGGACGGTATGGCAGGCAACGAGGACAGGGGCGGTATCCAGGTAGCCCCATTCCGGTCGCTGGGCGCGGTGGGGGGTGGGTGTGTGTTTTTGCTCCAGCGTTCTCACCTTCTGCTTCGTTTGCCCCTCCACAGGAGATGATTAGCCTGATAAAGCAGTCAAAGATCCCCATCATCTGCATGTGTAATGACAGGAACCACCAGAAGATCCGCTCCCTGGCCAACTACTGCTTCGACCTGCGCTTCCAGAGACCTCGTCTAGAGCAGATCAAGGTAGTAGAATAGGGGAGACCCCAGCCTCACCCACTGTGAGGGCTTATTCTGAGTACTTGTGTACCTTGAACTGCTAGTAAACTTCGACCTTTACAGTTTCTGTAGTCTTCAACCTTTGTAGTTCCCCGCTGGGTGTTAGTGATGGGTAGTAACTGTCAGCCATGAATATGCATCAACCAGTAGCTGCTGCTTCCCCTCAGGGAGCCATGATGTCCATCGCCTACAAGGAAGGCCTCAAGGTCTCAGCACCAGCTCTCAACGAGCTCATCTTGGCATCCAACCAAGACATCAGACAGGTAGCCTTTCAGTTGGGGAGGACTAAAAAATCTAAAGTGATGAGACGCCAAACTAACTTTCGGTTCCGATTGCAATTTCCCAGATTCTCCACAACCTGAGCATGTGGTCGGCCAAAGACAAAGTCATGACCTATGATCAGGTCAAAGCCGACGCGAAGAATGCCAGGAAGGACATGAAGCTGGTACCTTTCACTACTGTCTGACTTGTGCATGTAGGGGATATTGACCGATGTCAGTATCATTTCCTGTAACTGACGGGATTTGCGGAATAGAAAGTACCAGGTACTGAGTTATACATCCCAAGCCAGCTCACACCCCCACTATTTCCAGGGCCCGTTTGATGTCTGTCGGAAGGTCTTCTGTGCCGGAGACGAGACTGCTCAAATGTCCCTGATGGACAAATCCGACCTTTTCTTCCACGATTACTCGTTGGCGCCCCTGTTTGTCCAGGAGAACTACCTGCACGTCCGTCCGGCCGCAGCAGGGTGAGCGTTGGCGGGAAAGGCGCTTCTTCCGGTACGCGGACGGGGTCGGGTGTGTAAATGTCCCTTTTCTGTTTTCAGCAATAACCTGAAGTGTCATCTGGTGCTCTTGAGCAAAACCGCAGACAGCATCTGTGACGGAGATCTGGTGGATCGGCAGATCCGATCCCGTCAGACCTGGTCGCTGCTGCCCACACAGGTCAGTCGACGGCATGGTGCAGAACCGGGTTATAATTGACACCGCCGGTATCGTTTACCTTGCATTTCCTGTATTGATAGGTTTGTTTAAAAATTTGTGCTACAGGCCATCTACGCCAGCGTGCTTCCAGGGGAGTTGATGAGGGGCTATATGAGTCAATTCCCCACCTTCCCCAGCTGGCTGGGCAAGTTCTCCTCCACGGGCAAACACAACCGCATCATCCAGGAGCTGGCGTCACACATGAGTCTCAGGTCTGCACTCTCTCGCCGTTTGTTCTCCCTGCCATCGCTCGAAATTGAAGCCTAGCATCCAGCTCATTGGAGTTTGACTTGCACGAAAATGTTCTGTGGGCAGAAGGAAAAACGATTGGCACCCTCTCTGAACCAATCGGATTGTAGCGTAGGTGGATCAAAAGCTGATTTGTTGGTCCCGCGTCCTCCAGTTGCTTGGGCCCACTTCCTCTACAGTCCGATTGGTCATCAAACTCCCGTAAGCTAAAATCCTCTTTCTCTGTCAGGGCGCATGTCAGTAAGCAAGCCATCAACCTGGATTACTTGCCCTACCTGCGCTCTGCCCTGCTGGAGCCCTTACAGAGGTGCGGGGCAGATGGCGCCACCAAGGCCGTGCAGCTTATGGACGACTACGACATAATCAAGGAAGACGTGGACAGCATCATGGAAATCAGTACCTGGGGCGGGCAGCCGGACCCCTACTCCAAACTGGACCCTAAGGTGATGAGGTGGAGGTGGAGGTCAGGGTGTGGGTTCTCCATCTGCTGTTTCGCCGCATGTTTGTGCTGCATCTTCCCCTCCAGGTGAAGGCGGCCTTTACCCGGGCGTACAACAAGGAGGCCCACCTGACCCCGTACGCCCTGCAGGCGGTGAAGAAGGGCCGGCGCGGAGCCGTGGACGCAGAGGTGGGAGAGGGGGAGCTGGAGCAGGAGTCGCAGGAGCTGGCTGAGGAGGAGGAAGAGGATGTGGCCACTGATGCCATGATTAAGGTAGGATGGATAGACATGGCTTTTTTTTTTTTGTGTATTTGCCCCTTTTAATGAGTGCATTTACCCTGTATGGGGTTTTGTTGATTTATTTTGCGCCTGACTTGCATGTGTGACATGGACCTTTATGGTTTTGCAGCAGAAGAAAGCGAAGGCAAGTAAGGAAACGACAAAGCAGCAGAAGGCAGGGGATTCTGGGAAGGGCAAGGGCAGGGGAAAGGGCCAAGGCAAGGGCAAGGGCAAGAAGTGAGTACGGGAGCCTGAGGGAGCCAAAAAGCTCCAGTGTGCATAGCTGGACACTGTTACACCATGGTGGGTCTGTCCCTCCTGGTCTGAAACTGAATCAGTAACAAATATCCTATACAGATATATGCACTTGGGTGTCTCACTGGTCAGCGCTACGTACCGCCATTATGCTACAAACGGAAAGCCAGTGGCTAGTGAACGATGCACAGCTGTGCCTGACTAGCAGTCTGTCCTGGGAGGACCGTGGCTGCGTTTTAGTTTTTCCTCCCGCAGTAAATAGCCGGTAGGGTATCCGTCGCCCTCGATTATCCTGTATATATGTGTAGTGTATCATTTGTTTAGTAGTAGCCTTCATAGATGGGCTGGCATCTGATTTAGTGAATATTTTTCAGGGCAGCAATTTTGCACTCCTGAACTCCCAGACTTTCAGTGTCTGCCATTTTCTTACACTTTTTATATATTGAGAACTGCTACTGGAAATAAAGAATGAATGAGCTTTGTGTGTCATTTGTCTGAGTACCAGTCTCCTTCTGACAGCCATTGTGTCCTAATCAACACACTAGTCAAAAAAGCAGTTTGGAGCCACATTAATAATCTCAGGACAATGGTGTCGGCATAGTTTAATAATTGACTCTTAGAAAAGTGCTTATACATAAAACTTTTCAGCAGAAAAAGTACATAAGCAAAGGGTATTTTACATGGCCCAGCACTGTCTGTATTTAAAGCTTAAGGATCTGGAAACCTCTGCCTTGTCTATCTTCTTACTCACCCGGGAATTGATACAGGCTGCATCTCTCTCATATCACGGTAAATAACAAACTAGGGCCTGAGGTTCACATATGGTCCCTCGGGTATCGGGCTGCAGAAAGGGCACCCCTTCCTGGGGTAAAGGATGCTGATTGGTCACTGCTTAGTCCCCCACCCTTGGGGTCAGGGTTCGAGCTCCTCCGGCCGCAGGTAAGCAGAGCAGTTGGAGGTCTTCTGTACCTGGGAGGGGTTCAGGGGCTCTGAGCACATGGGGCATGATGACTCAATCTCCAGCAGCCTGGGGAGGGGGCAGGGTTAGGGATAAGCTTGAATTACACTTCTGCGTCTAGCCTGTGCCGTCGTGCGCATTTGTATTTGTGCTTCGGTGTATGTGTGTCACTCTACGATTACACCGCCAAGGTGATACATAGTTTTGGACGTAGACAGATTTGGAAAAAAGCCAAGCTGCCACAAAGTCACTTTTTATGCATCTTCTAAAGTTTGTGTCTGTTCTACTTTTTACTACTTCTAGTCTCGTGAAGTACAAATAAACTTATTGGAGGTAAGTGAAATTGGCGCTGTCATCCCGAGCGTTTTGTAGATCTGTTCGATGCCCAGGGTGGGTCATTTAATGCTAGATGCAGTGCATTAAACGCAAATATGCACTTAGCACCCAGCTAAATAGCTGTAAACGTTTATTTTGACTGCTTAAGACTGTTGCACAGCACTGAACCTCCTGAGCAGGGCAGAGGAAGCTACCATTGGCCTGGGATACTCACGCCAGAAGCTGGGAGTACAGCGCGGGGAAGTTGCAGTGGGGACAGGCGGACCAATCATCCTTCACCATGTGGCGACCCTGTTGGTGGGCGGGGTCATAGACACCATGTGACTGAGGGAGCGTACCAAAGGCACACGTGCGGACGGACGCTCCGCTGCCGCCCACGGCTGCAGACTCACGCTCCACTGCCGCCCACGGCTGCAGACTCACCGTGGCGATGCAGTATGGCAGGTTGTTCTTGCAGCTGGGGCACAGAAGCTCGCATTCTGGCAGCTGGAAGCCACAGTAGGGGCAGGGCGTGGTCTCCTCCTCCAGCTCTGAGGTGTCCGGCCGCCTGCGGGGGGGGGGGGGCACGAGACGGGGGCTGATGAGTGGCCCCGGCGGGAAGGGGGGGCAGCCTCCGCGCCAGACTCACCGGACCATGGCCTCGATCTTCTTCCTGTACTTGAGGTCGATCTTGCTGCGGTACTCGGGCCTCATCAGCATGGCGGCAAAGCCGAAAGACGAGTTCCGGAGGCCGGCGCGGTGGCACTCGATCACAGCCGACGTCAGGATGGGCACCACGTCTGGGGGTAGCGACAGATGGGGGGCGGGGTCAGCCGGCTGCGAGGGGGGCGTTTCCCCAGACCAGCGAGAGGCCAGTTACTCACGTGAGGGAAACTTGCTGATATTGTTGGAGACTCTAATGAGCATGCGTGCTCCCTTCAAGTGGTCGCCTCTCTTTACATGGATCTACGGTTCAAACAGGCAAGAACATATTAAACATGTTTAATCAACGAGCCAATTACAGCTGGTCACATGACTGGGGTCAGCATGAGGTCAAACAACCTTAACTAGAATGTAGCTATGCAGGATCATGAGGTTTGTGGCCATTTCTGCTGGGATCTTGATCCTCTGGCTGCGGAGCTCCATGTACATGCTGAAGAGGACATCGTGGGCATTCCGGTAGTTTCCTAAAAGCAAAGGGGTCGTGTTTGTTTACTAGGGTATTCAGGGTAAAGGTTTTGCATGCATTGGGGGATTCTGGGAAAACTGCTTGGGGGAAAAAAATACTGACTTTATGGTAGAAGTTGAGTTTCCTGCACTGACAAATGAATATTTTCATCTCAGTGGAACAGGAAGCCCTAGTCTAGGCCTTAAAGACATAATGAGACTTAAGAACTTAAAGGAAGCCACACCCCAGCACCAGGGACAGACCTGCAGACTGCTCCTCGCGGGCGATGATGATGGCGGTCCGGGCTGCCTCGGGGTACTGCTTCAGGGCCATGTAGAGTCGGAACAGGTACTTGGCGTCCTGATGGGATGGGATCACATGGGCCGATGCGGACCTTCTGACCTAATGTCTCAGTGTGCCGTTAAGGTTTAACGGCAGTGCCCCGGATCACTGTGTTTCGGTTACTGAAACCGGGTTACCATGGTTACCAGAACCTGTCCTCTCATGAAGTAATGATGAATGGTTAGAAATGTAACTAGTGAATAACTACTGAATATTTTCATATTTGGCTGAAGTTTTCTGTTATATAGCTTTTGCCAGTACCGACGTTTTGAAAATGCTCTCATACTTCAGTCTTTTTCATTTTTTTGGGATCTCTCTTCTCAAATCTTTTTTATATATTGAAATTTCTCGAATATTTGCACTAAACATCACTTTCACAAGGCATACAGATAATCTGCTACTTCATGGAGGAATGCATACGATTTTACCATAGCTGTTGGCTGAGACCTGCTGTCTGGTTCTCTTTAAGGTCCACCTTAAAGTCTCTGACCGATAGGACTATCATTCATGAGCGGTGGGGGTCATTCAGTTGCTTATCACACAGACTAGGGGTGGGTGATATATCATATCGATATTATATCGCGCATGAGCAATAATCACCAGGGCTTCAGTTAACAGGAAAAACATTTGGCCAGACGGCAGCTTTTCAGTATGATACGGGTGTTTATTTACGCCCATAATTTGGTAAGCAGATCAGTGGTATGGCTAAAATATTAATGAGATGCGTTTTGTGACACCCAAAAGTTAGTAATCTGTGTAAACTTGGCTTTTCTTTATGTTGATTAAATTTGGTTTGTGGGGCACACCACAAAATACTGTTTTGGTATACTATGGCTTGGTATATTTAAGTGCGACATGCACTGAAGTGGCGGTGAAGAAAGGAACAACTCAGCAACCATGACAAAAGAGGAGATCGTGTGGATAAACAAGGTAGAAAAGTCAATGGCTGTGTTGCGGTACTAAGTCTGACACGTTAATTAAATATGAGGATATGCCGAATTTATACTGATTATTAACTTTTCATAAAATGCCTGATTAATATCTTAGCCTATTAAAACTGCTTAATAAATTGTGGGTGTAAAACATCCATTTAGTACCAAAAAAATGGTGGCTTGACAAATGTCATCTGAAGCCATGGTGATTATTGCACACGAGCGATACAATATCAATTTGATATCACCCAGCCCTAATACAGACTAACCTCATGAATCCACAACAGGGCCACCACACTCAAACCTGGACACCCTGAACCAACAGTGGGAGGCTAAGCAAGCGACCGAATCAGAGATCAACACGTGCTGGATCAATCTGACCAACAGGGGGCAGCATCAGGTGACTACTCACAGTGAGAGACTACCCAGGCACCAATAGGCGACGGGAGACCGGAGCAGCGGGTGCAAAAAGATGGAAAACAAAAAGAGAGTCGCAGCAGATGAAAAACCAAAATGGAAAGTAGAATTATAACCAGAAAAGGAGAAGATGAAAAAAGGGTAGCAGATGGCACCAACACAGCGATGGATTTCTGAGGATTATGCCGGCGGGCAGAGCATGTGTGGGCGGGGCATAAATGGGCGGGGCATAGGTGGGTGGAGCATGTGTGGGCGGAGCATAGGTGGGCGGGGCATAGGTGGGCGGGGCATGCCGGATGCATACCTTGGGCACCCCGTCGCTCTCCCCCATGAGGTAATCGATCAGCTGGTTTGTCAGCACCTCATCTTTGGCCTGGCCCACCTGGCATGAGGACAAGCACGTCAGTAACAACCGCGGAGGGACCTGGAGCGGACGCGCGTATGGCGACGGTAATGGTAACGGTCGGCGCTGTTACGGTCTCGATGGCCATCTCGGTCGCCAGGCTGTCCTCCGTACTGCGGCACTTCAGGAAGTGCTTCAGGGCCTGAGGGACGGAGAGGCGAGGTGAGCCGCGGCCCTGGAGCGGCGGAGCACAGAGGCCCCCGGCGGAGCACAGGGGCCCCCGGCGCAGGCACCTCACCCGGCTGTGCTGGCCACTCTTCTGGAAGAAGCAGCCCGCCTGCAGGTGCTTCTTCTCGCCCTCGAAGTGGAGCGCGATGCTCTGGTAGTCCTCCATGGTGGCATCAGACCCTGCCAGTTTGTCATGCATAAAAACGTTATTACAGTAAAATCCCGTTATACTGGACTCGCTTATAACGGAATATCGTCTATAACGGACAAACAATTTGGTCCCCAGGGCCACTTTTAGCTGTAGTTTTGCTCGGATATAATGAACATGCAGGCCACAATTTCAGATATAACTGAATAAATCCGAGGCACTAAACTTTCGGTGTGTTGTCTGTAACTTTCGCAAAACTCACGAAATATCCCCATTTAATTTCTTACGCTGACCCGGCAATATAACAAAACCAAAACAGGGAAGGTCGCGATGCAATAGGGTCAACCGTATGTTCAAATAGCATTTCCATCTGACCAGTAGGGGGTGCAATTATGCCTCTTGCACCCCCCCCCTCCTTTAACAGGAGGAAGGGGAAACACAAACATTCAAACAAACCCTAACTGTTATTGTAATTATATAGTTGTAACAGCACTGCATTAGAAGGCGTGACGGAGAAATTCGGCAAGAGCCTCACCGATGATATCCGCATACACTTCCATCTGGCCGTGCTGCTGGGCCAGCTGGAAGGCTTCGTCGTTGCACCGGGACATGACCAGGAACTGTATGGCTGAGCCGTAGTCATTGAGGCGCAGGAAGAAGCGGGCCACCATCTTGGCCCCGTCGATGGACTGCGTGTCCCGCACGATGCGCACGGCCTCCTCGGGGCTCTTCAGGTGCTCCAGCTGCACGCGGATCACGTTGTCCCAGTCCTTGGCGCTCTCGTAGGCGGCCGCTGCCTCCTTGTACCTGCACGCATGCCACAGACGTCAACGGACCGCAGACCACAAAACAGAACGAGAGCTGGGGGGGGGCGGGGCTCACCTGCCGTCGGCCTCCTTGGCCTTGGCGTACTGCAGATGGATCTTGGGGGAGGTCACGTGGGGCAGGAGCTCACCCACTTTGGCCCTAAGAAAGGCAGACGCCCACCTCAGACCTCCTGACATCACAAGGCCGCGTGGCGTGATTATGACGACGATACACCAGGGTCATTATCGTTAACGAAAACTATACGAAAGCATGCTCTTAAACGGAAATAATATATGAAAATAAAATAAACTAAGCGAAACAAAAACTATAAATATTGTTTCCGAAAGTAACAAATTATTTCCGTTACAGTTTTACAATACTACTTAGCTAAAGTAATTATTTGTTTATTTTTGTTTTACTCCTATTCAGGAAATCATTCGAGGTAAGGTTACCCAGTATGTTGCCTATACAGTAGATGAGGCCATGCTTTGGTCCTCTTTTGTCTAATGCGCCTAAATCGAAATAAAAATAGCTAATGCCACTATATTGCAACATACAGAGCTAGTTTAGTCTGACAGCTTTGGCTTGACTGGATTACAGTCTTCACCTTGCCCACTCTTTCTTTTTCTATAACATTAGCTGGGGGGGGGGGTCTTTTATTCCTTTGTCTTTCCCTGTTTTTGTATTGTTCTCTCTCTTCATGATGTCGCACTTTATCACAACACCCCCATGTGCTGAGTTGAACTGAATTGATTGTCTTTCCCTAGAAATAAAATTGCTAAAACTAAAAACTGAAAGTAGACTATATAAGAACGAGCGGCAAAACAGCAAAGTGAAGAACCTTGGTGAAGAGTACCAAGTCCCCATTAGTGCTGTACTCCTGTCCATTTCATTGGCACCGGCCAGAGGGGGGCACTGGTGTCCTTACCAGTTCTTGCAGCGTATGTAGACAGAGGCAGCCTTATCATAATACTGGCCCTTCTCAAACAGCTGGGCTGCCTCAGAAAATTGCTGTGGGCGAAGCAGAGGCGGAGCAGTCAGTCACTAGAGCCACCACTAGAGGGAGCCCAAGGAACGGCAGTGGTGACGGCAGTGGCCGGGCACCTTCATGCTCTCCAGGATGGTCCCACAGTCCTTCTTCAGCTGCCTGCTGGGGTGTTTGATAGCTTGGTTTACCCCGCGCCTGATGTCGCCCATCCGGATGGACATGCGAGCGAGTCCAGCCAGGCAGGCCTCGTCGTGCTCCTGGAACTGGGAGAGGGAGCGGGGAGACAACCAATCAGCAGGGGATGGATACAGGGGCAGGGCCACTGACCCCAGCTGAAAGCTGATTGGCCCCCGGAGTGCCTCCTTCCCTGTCATTCACAGATTCAGAACAAATCATTGGTTGGCCCATCTGTATGAATTATGGTTCATCTTAAAATCTTAGAATCACACACACACACATACACACACACACTTACCTGGCTGTCACCAGTGATCCCTTTCTCATAGTGAGATAAGGCATTCACATGGTCACCCCTGGAGGGGACAATTAGAGAATTAAATGTAAAAAAACATAAGATAGAGGCTAACTTAGCCCACAAAAACAGATGAGGAGTGGGGACCAGGGAACTCACACGAACTCCAGCTGCACGGCGTACTCTTTGGAGATGAAAGGGATCTCCTTGGCGGCCAGACGCTGGGCCAACTGCAGTGCACTGTCCCAGTGTTGGAGGTCCCGCCGCATCTGTGTGTGCGTGTGCGGATAACGTGTCAGTGTGGCGGGAGCTGGGAGGCTGGGCTAGGCGCTCTGGGGGGGGACCCACCTCCAGGGCGGCCATGGGGCACGTCGACGCCAGGTACAGGTCTTGCGCCTGGTTGAAGTCATTAGTAAACATGGCCAGGTGTCCGGCCAGGAGGTTCTGGTCCTCGATGCCCTAGAACCGGTAGAGGTGATGGTTCTAGATCCAGTCAAAGGTGGCGAGCCACTCATGGGACACGGGGGACAGGGGGTGCCATGTACCTTGATGTCCTCCAGGGACGTGACCATGCCCACGTTGCGCACTGTGCGATAGACGCGGATGGCCAGCTCCACCTCCATGTGAAGCATGCAGGCGTGACCCAGCTCTGACCAGCAGTCGGCGCTGTTCAGGGCTTTGCATAGCTCCCAGGCTGCCGAGAACCTGCCACACGCAGACAAAAAAAAAAAAAACACGGAGACTGGTGTCTGTGGATCTTCCTACTCAACAGCACCTTGAAGCTTCCTAACAGAACCTGCATAGGTTTGATCATGGGCAGTGTAGCGGCGTATACAGGGGCGGGGCCACAGGGGAATAGGCTCTGGCTGAAAGCCGATTGGCCCCCAGAGTGACAGGGAGCTGTCATTCACCGATTCAAAACATGTCATTGGCTAATGATAAGGCTGGCCCTTCTGTATAAATTATGGCTTGTCTTGTAAAAAAGAATCGCCCCATTGTTACTGTTTTAGTGAGGGCAGAGGCCCATGCACAAAGACAAAGATGATGGCCAGCTTAGACGCGCCCAAATGAGGAACAAAGGGAGACCCATGTATCTTATCAACATGAGGACAGGCTCTGGGCGGAGTCACAGAGGAGCGCCCATCCCTGTCCAACCGAATCCATCCCTGTCCAGCCCAATCCATCCTAGCCGGGCCCCCTGGCCGGCACCTCTTGAGCATCAGCGCCTGCGTGAGCATGTTCCTGAGGTCAGCGGGGGCCGCGTCCTTGCTCCTGCTCTCCAGGAAGGTGTGCGTGCTCAGGATGAGGTTACTGGTCTTCCCGCTCTGGGTCTGGCACGTCAGCTCCCCATTGTACAGCAGCAAAGGCTTGTGGGAAAAGGGCAGCTTCGTGCCGCCAGCCAAGCTGACTCTGGAGCCTTTGGCACAGTGGGGTTAAAGGTCAGAGCTTTGATAACTGGCAGGAGTTTGCACAACATAGTGATATTTTCTTGATGATTGGTTGCTTAAGTAAGAACACATTTGCTCATTGATCTGATGCTTTTATCCAAAGCAGCTTACAGTAGAAGGATTACAATTTATGTTGGATTTGAACCCACAACCTTCGAATTATTGGCACAATGCTCTACTTGTTGAACTGCAAGAGATCTCGTGAGTGAGCGCTGGAACTCAATCAGGCAAGTTTGCATCCTTAACTCCTGCTTTTTCAACTGCTGCAGGGTCAGGGGGTGAAGGGGACAGTACCTTGGATGGTGTCCTTGTAGAAAACGTAGGTGTAGACCTTGTCGTCGTCATAGGCCACGAACACACCCTTGTCTGTGGGCCAGTTTTCCCACAGAACTCCTTTTATCGTCGGTGAGAAGCTGGGGATTTCAAACACGGAGTCGTTCACCTGGAATCGATTCGGGGTGGGGGGGGGAGAAGGAAAATAAACAAACTCACAACCAAGACGCCATCAGACAGAGAGAAAGGGAGAGCGGGCCGACCCACCGGGCAGTAGAGGAAGCCATCACTCTTATCGTCGATGAAAACCAGCCGCGTGCCGCTGGGGTCGGGGACGATCTTGCGGATTCCCACCGCGTGCCGGTGCTCGTTGATGTACTGCCAGTCCTCTATGTAGAAGCACTGGATCACCCCGGTCTGCATAGCGGGAGGAGTGAGGCCTGCTTTAGCACGTGAGGCTTCACCCTCGGCGGCGCTGGAGATCAGTCACTCCATGCTGCCTAAGACTGTGGTCCCTCGGGTAGGTCAGATGGTGGTGTTCATGGCCTAACTCCTCTCACTCTACTGCGGTACGGTTATATGTCACCCAGGGTCTGATTCAGATCCTTACGTCCGTGCTGTAGAACAGGAAGTCGGCGGTGAGGGCGTGGCTCGTGATACGGCACTTGTCGTCTGGACCTGGGAACAGCCGCGTCTGCCGGTCCTCCTGCACATCCTGCTCCTCCCCCTCGATCTGGACGCGAACAGTCAACCGTTATTCCCAGCATGATGCTGGAAAGAGGCAGAGACTCAGACCCAGAGACCGTCAGTCAATCGGCCACGCCCAACGGCCGGGGCTGGGGGGAGGGGCAGTGGGCGTGGCCACTCTCACCGTGTGGAGCTGCACCTTCCCCTCGAAGAGGGCGGCGGCGTAGTCGGCGTTCACGCACATGCAAGCCACCGTGCCCAAATACTCGGTGTCCCTCAGCCTGTCCACCCCTGCAGGTGACCCACACACACACACACACACACACACAAACACCTGTAACTGACGGAAAACGGAACCCAGTGGACATGCAAATTGTGATTATCGCATGGACGAATGAATGAAGTGAGAATGGACACGCACTTTGACACGGTCCCACCCACCGTTCTCTCCCAAGCTGTAAAACCACGCACGGTTGTTCATTCCCACCGCGACATGGTACGGTCCCACGGCGATGAAGTTGGGCTCCACCTCCACAGAAACTGCGACCAGTGCTTCCTGTGCCAGGAGACCCAAAGAGGCCCGTGGGCAAGGTCAACATTAGAACATGTTTATGGAACCTTTGTGACTCCCATTGACCATGACCACTAGGTGTCCAGAGAAACACACATTATCATTCCGCCCACATTGCATTATGGGTATTCCTGATTTATAAAAGGGGAGACCAGCTGGGGTATGCCAGGGGATCATGGCAGGGCTTGTGTCACAGAGACTGACCCCCTCCACGTGGTTGGCCACGGTGACCTCCAGCAGAGAGGTCAGGTAGGCCACACGAGTTCCATAGGTGTCCCCCAGGATGGGCAGCTTGGTAAGGAACACGTGGAGCGTCCCCCGCTGGCTGGAGATGGCCAGTAACTGCCCGTCGTCCGTCCAGGAGAGCTGGTCCAGACCTAGCAGACACGCAGACACAGACACATAAACAGTGACACTGCATTTAGAATCCTGACCTGAAACTGACATTCCTTTGATAAAGAACCTGCCAAGTTCATAGATCCACCTAGAAGCCCCCATTTTATGCCTGTACTCACTCACAATTCTGCAACAACTGACACAAGGTCAGCAACAACTGTTCACCTATTTCAACCTCTCAACATCCAGACACAAGAGCTCTGGGTATTAGATCTGAAGGGCCTAATGATGAATGAATGCATCGTACATCAATCCATCCCTCTGAAGTGAAATGTTGGGGTTACAGACCATAACGAACATGCATTCAACAAGGAGAAGCACCCTCAGAAAAAAAATACACCCCGCAAACACGCACCACCCCCAATCACACACACGGGCCCACCTTTGGTCTCGTCCTCGAGGTTCACAATGGCGTACATTTCTTTCAGTTCTGTGAGATCGTGGATCTTGATGCTGAGGTAGAAACCAAAGATTAATAGGGAGAGAAAGTCACAGTAGCTAATAAATAAATATTTTCAAAAATCGTCGTCCTCATGCTGAAATAAGGTGCTTCCAGTTCGCTAAAAAGTCCTAATGCATTCAGGCCTGTATGTTGACTAATTGAACCCTAGTATGTTGACCTTCAGCACGTGAGACGGGATTCTACCAACATTCCCATGTGACGTTAAAGTACATCTGGGCTTCACAGTAACATACTCTTACCAGCTGTCCCCACAGGACGCCGCCTTGTTGAGCGACTGGGAGATGGCGATGCTAGTCAGGCTGTCCTTGTGGTTATGTGCCTGGAAGAGCTCCTGGCCAATCTCTCTGATGTGAGTGGAGATGACCACAAAGTAGCCCTGAGAGAAACCGATCATGATGTAGCCGTCGCTGTACCTGTCCGACAGAGAGGAGCGTCACGGAAGCATCGAAGAGACAAGGAACCAAAGCTGAAGGAAGACCTGCACAGAGCCAGCCAGAGGGAGCCTCACCACCGGTAGGCGATGATGGTTCCATAGCGCTGCTGAAAGGCCAGCTCGATGGGGTTGTCTGGGTCATTCAGGTTGAAGAGGAACAGGGTCTTCTTCCCAACCACCACACTGACCTGGAAAGTCAGGAAAGAGCCTTCTGAGTTCAAATTTAACCACAACACATCGTGTTTGAATCCAATCACACTGATTTGTGTTTCTCAACTCGGTCCTCGGGGACCCCCAGACGGTTCACGTTTTTGCTCTCTTCCAGCTCCGGACCAGACAGTTCACATTTTTGCTTCCTCCCAGCTGCCGGTAAGAAGCAAAAACGTGGATCGTCTGAAGGTCCCCGAGGACCAGTTTGAGAAACACTGACTTTGATCATGGTCTTCATCTGACTCATTGTTGAGGAGTTAGACACTCTCCCTACAAACAAAGCATTACGAAAATCTCCAGCAGGTGACAGCCCTAACAAACAGCTTTTTGGTATCAGCATATAGTTTTTCAGTGGGAAGCGGGGCTGGATACCCGGGAAACACTCACGGTGCTCTCCCCCGGTGAGGCCCTCTCATCGGTCTTCATCACGGAGAACTGGACATCCCCTGGCTCGGAGCGCACGGACGTCTGCAGCCAGGGACAAGAACAAGTGAGGTGAAATGGGCAACCAGACTGACCCTCGGGGCTACAGGTGACAAACAGACAGAGAGAGGGGCCACAGGGGCCTGGGCGGCGATCACCTGTCGGATGGTGTCCCCCTCGTGGTTGCTGATGGTCAGCACCTTGTCCTCGCCGCCCAGCGCCAGCAAGTTCTGGGAACTCCAGCAGCCGCAAGTGATCCGCTTAGTGTGCTTCCCTGAAATCCACAAACAGCTCTGACCGTCGGTGTACCGGCGTCACGCAGGAACAGTTTGGGTCACGTGGCTCTGGGAAGAGGTGGCATCCGCACCAACTAAACGCAAGCACTTTGTATCCTGCTCTCCGCACATCTGAACCCTCAGACCCAAGGACAGACACCCGCAAGTCCGGCCGCCGCACCCCTGGCTTCTTATACCGAGTGTCAAAATGAATCAGGATCAGCATGAGAGTGAATCACAGCCTGATATTATATGGAACAAATTCAAGATTCAAGAGTTTCATTTGTGACATGCATGACTGTGCTGGTGAAATGAAACAGCCATTATTCCAGCCTGTGCAATAAACAAGGCAGGAGGATAACATAGGTTAACAAAATAAGTATTAAAAATACAGAAATATATATGAAAAGTAAAAGTCAAAAAGTTATAGGAAAATATTTGAGAATCTATTTCAAGTGCAGGTTGCAGTTATATCTTATTTTAATCGGTAGCGTCTATGATCCTATTGGCCTGAGGGTAAAATCTTCTCCTGTAGGAGTCGCGCTCCAGTGTGCAAACACACGGCACTTAGCAGAGGCAGACGGCGAAGCAGGGGTACCGAGAACGGGGATCTTTCGCGAAGTCTGCTGGTTGTAGATGAGCAGGTTGCCCTTGGCCGTGCCGACCGCCAGCAAGGGTCCCACCTTTGACCACAAAACGAAGGACATTTGATCCCTGAAGAAACGATGAAGCACAACCCTTTGATGACAATGCGTGTCCACTGTACGCAGTCATTTACAACACCATCGAAAACAATATAATACAAATGTTCCCCCAGAATGACGACCAAATCTGTGCAGTGAGGCCACACAGCTGCCTTCTGCTACTGAAGTCTCACCTCATGCCGCTGTCCAGCTGAGAGGTCTTGTTGACATTCGCATCCCACAAGTATATGGCACTAGACTTATCTGCAATAACAGCGAGCATATCCCCATCCTTATCCCAGTCCATTGCCAGACACCGTCTACACCAGAATTGGAGGAAAACGAAAAGCATTTAGCGGAAATAAATACTGTATACCCTACAACCTCACCACAAAAAGCAATTCAGGCCATTTTAGCTGTTTATTCCACTGCAAGCGCGCAGCAGTAATGAAAAACCGCTCTCTGCTCACCCTGGCAGGTTAAGTTCGTTCTTCTTTTGTCCATGACGATCAAAGATTTTTACAGAATTGTCAGATCTTAAAGAGACGAAACAAAATAATCACATATATATTTGTATATTTAAATTAATATCTTACGAACCTATATACGGTAGCTGATGATGTGGCCCATACCAGTGATAATGTCAGAGGAAAATCTGGATAGCGAAAACTAAAAAAAAAAAATCCTCTATTACACTCACCCAGCAACAGCGAGGTAATTACCCAACGCCTTTTGCCATTTGTACTGTAAACATGAGCCATTCCACGCTTTCTCCGAGAGGGTGAAAACGCGCTGAAAATAATGAGAAGTATTTAATCGTTTTTTAAAGTGTACAATTACTGAGATGAAAATATTTCGTAAACTAGCTGAGTGACTGGGATAGCAGATTTATTTCAAATATAAACTTCTACGTAGCTATTTACTAGAAAAAACTGCAATGCAATATACCACAAGAAATAGATAATCAAGTGCATGTATCCCTTTGTTTACGCGTAAATTTTAAAAGTAGATAATTCGGTCACAAACCTTCATTTTACTTATCCGACTAGCTTATCCGCCACAAACAACTTCACCACTGCACCACATCACGGCTTGTTGATGTATCCCGGCATGCACTGCTATTTGCAGCGTCTGTATCACCCATAGCGACCTTATAGCAACAGCCAATCATTCGCTCGTATCCCAACATCCGTAAGGCGGCAACAGTGGGCTTTGTAGTTTTATGAATAAATCAAATCCCGTTATGCAAACTTTGAGGGTGTGAGAATTTATGTTTTTAATAAATGAGTCAGTTATCTAGTTCATTTGTTGTTGTTTCCAACTTGCACGGAATCAGCTATCTCGATTTTTATTCACGATGCAAAATACGGAAGACTGATAGCTTCTTCCAGTGGCGGCAGAAGGAGTTTGATATTGAGGGGTATAAATCGCGACATCGCGGTGCTGTGGGTGTTCTGTCATAAAATACTACCTATAGAGACCTGCTATCGAGCCTTTCTGCGCATGTGCAGTTCCACCGTTTTAGGATTAGGGTTAGGTTTTAGGGGTTGACAGAAGCATTGTAGGCAGTCTTAAATGACAGATTTTGATGTCCATGCAGTACACGGCAACACGAGGCACAAATAATATAGTATTATGCTATTACTTATATGTATTGGTTAAACACACTTAGTTTTAGTTACATACTGATCTCATGTTAATTTATCATTAATGATTCGTGACGCATCATTCGTTGGAAGTACATAGCGACTATATTTATTCATGATTTTTTTCTTGATTTGTACTTAAGTAGTAACTGAATTATCACTAATATAGGTGATTTCAACTGTAACGAGATATTGGTTTAGGAGTTTGTGTTCATTGCAAGGGTTGCATGCCCCTTGGTTTTCCAGATTTCTTTAAAGAAGAATTGTAATTAATTTTTGAATGTTTGCATGTCAGTTACAGTGACTGATGACTGGAGTATCCATTTGTAGCATACTGGGATAAGGATAGCATACTGCTCGTTGGAGTTTTGTGTGTGCCTGTAATCACAAGGTCGCTGGTTCAAACCCAGCCTCAGCAAGTCTATGGATCCTTGAGCAAGACCCTTAACCCCCAGCTCCCCAGGCGCCCCAACAGGTGGCTGCCCTTCATGAACAACTTACTCTACAAAGAGCAAGTTGAGGGAGACATAAAGACAATTTCCCCACGGTGATCAATAAAGTATCAATTATTATAATACAAAAATTTCTGATTTTTTTTTTCAAGAGATAACCAATCAGATTGTAGAGGGGGTGGGTCCAAGCAAGTAGAGGAGACATCTGATTGGTTGGTCCCACCTCCTCTAGTTGCTTGGACCCACCTCCTCTGTAATCTTATTGGTTACCTCTCTGAACCAATCATTTTTCATTCTGCCCTCAGAACTTTTTTTTTGTAAGTAAAACTCCCATGAGCTAAAAACTCAAAAACTAAATAGGACAGACATGTCCTCCAAAGTGTGCAGTAGACTGTGGGGAAAAATGCACATGCGTTGGATATTTGGATTATACGGATTGTATGGAATAATACATACACATATTTGTTAATTCGGGCCTATTACACTAGTCAGTGCCTGCTTGTCTTGTGCTCTCCCGTGTGATCCAGGGCTCAATGCAGCCTGCTTTGCCAGGGGTGCAGTGAACATTTCAGGGAGGCATCATTTAAATCACAGTTATATTGTCACTTTTACTCGCTGCTACCCCCACCTTTGAGGGACTTCTTTACTAACTTTACTGGTTTTTTAAGAATTATCACCTGCTCTATACCTTGTTTTTTGTTATTTTTTCCCCTTCTTTCTTCCCTTCCCCACATAACTTTTTTGATTATATTCATGTATATTGAACATATTTCCATCACCAGTACCATTTCTTAGGAACAAAAAATTCTCTATTAACTAATTATATATTATACACACCAGGGCTGGGCGATATATCGGGTTTATACGATATATCGATATGTTTTCATACAAGATATATGATGAGACAAGATCGTTTATATCGGTATAGTTTGTTGCTTTAAAATTATATTCATAGCGCCGCCATTTTGCCTATTTCTCCTCACCCTGTCTGTCTCTCAAAACTGCGCCCTGCTCCGCTCCTCTCCCTCTCTGAACACAACCAACTCCTCCCACTTTCTCACTCACCAGTCCTGCATTCAGCAACAACATGGAGACAGGCACAGACACGAGGCAAGCTAACGAAGAGGAACTGGGGGTATTTCACGAAGCAGGATTTCTTGTTTAGCTGCATAACTTGTCAGACTTAAGGTAGTCTGAGCTACATTTACGTGGATGATTATATAGTCCATTTAGCCCAGATTACCATAAATCCAACAAGTTATCCACCTAGGCAAGAAATCCTGCTTAGTGAAATACCCCACCGGTTGGTAAAATAATATATGCTGGTGTTCTAACATTTAATCCTAACCTATGAAAACGTCCTACCTTTGGGTACTGCGCATGCGCACAATGAAATCAAGCCCCTTTTCTCGTGCTTGAAGAACTGCACATGGATCTATCCTACGTACCTTGCATTGGAGTTACGGCTTATTTCTGCATTTTCAATGTTCATACATTTTAAATATTTTATTAAATACATTGATCACATTTTACTGTCAGCATCACGCTGATTTACTATGCTGTATGTCGAATTACCTGACATGTTTTAACACTTAATCTCATAAGGTATTTCAGACTCGCAATGCCTGCTTACATTACATTAGTTGTCAAAAAAACACAAGTTATGTATTTATGTTTTGAATTATCCGCTTTCAGTTTCAGCCCATAAAAACGACAATAACATTTTATAGGTAGTACCGATCGATAGATATATCTGTCGAAACGCAGTAAGGTAGGACAAATATACATATTTGAGCCATTTTTCATGTACATGTTCAGCAGTCTGTAAATTAAAGTGCCCGTGTGACATTGAGGACATTTGTCTCGGACTTGGAACTGTCCGTTTGTTATTACTTTATGGAAAAACATATATATTATGCAGGTGTCGATTGCAAGTGACGTCACTTGCAGAGGAAGTTTGGGTGACAGAGTGCAGGTCTGAGGGTGCAGGTCTGCAGCCAGACCCTTCTCGATTTTCGGTCCATATCGCCCAGCCCTAATACACACACACATACAATCACCCATGTGGGTAAGACATGCGAACGCAAGATGTCACTGACGTAGCGCCATGCCATCAGGGTCCCCAAATCACTACCAGAGATGACCTGAAGTCATACCCTATTGCTCCCCACACCATGATGCCAGGAGTAATGCTGGTGTCTCCACAACATTGGCAGGATTGGTCCTCTTCCCTCAGCATTGCCATACACGCACACGATGGTCATCCGTGGTAATACAGAACCGAGATTCATCGCTGAACATGGTATGATGTCACTTGTCATCAGTCCATGCCTCCCGGTTATGGTGTTCTGTCGAGTTGTGCTACTTTGTCGAGTTAGACTACCGTAGTGCTAATCGATAGCCCTAACCCTAACCCTTGCCCTAATCCTAACCCTAACCCCCCGAAAACCCCTAAAACCCTTACCCCCAAACGGTGGAACTGCACATGCGCAAAAAGGCTCGATAGTACGTGTCGATAGGTAGGTCAACTCGTCAGAACAACGGCACCACCCGCCCTCATGCAAACCCACAATGCGATCCCTATCAAACTCCGTCAAGTGCTGGTAATGCTGTCTAATGCGTCTACGAGGCATCCTTTGTGTCCAGTGACTAGACGTGCCAGGTCCTTGCAAATCGAATCATTTACATACCCATTGCTGGTCTGCACGTGTAGCACATTACGCCCGAATCGGACCATTACTTCTGGGTGCTTAACACATTATTAACACATAAGTGATTAACACTTATTTTCAAACACACATCCACCCTTTAAGTTGTCTTATCTTAATTTTTGGAAATCTCTGAACCTTTTCTCCCCCCTCTTTTTTTTTTTTTTTAATCATTTTAGCTTTCTCTTTTGTTATTTAACTTATAATGTTTGAGACTCACATTTTCATTTCACGACTGCAGAGCCAAACAAACTTTACTCAAGAAAGAATGGGTGATATTATTAGTTTTGTTTTTGTGTTAAATGCATATATACCTATCACATTAAAAATCGTATCTCAAACCCCCTTTAATATTTTTGGCTCTGTAAATCTTGGGTCAGACATTTAGGATATAATGACTGTTTCAAAAAGGCTGCCAACCACTGTCCTAGGGCGTCACCCAGTGTCCCTAGGAAGGACACTCATCCAATCTAAACCCAGTTTCAGTGACACACTCAGCTACTGGCTCACCAATCAACATTGTGGAACAGCTGCCAGAAACTGGGAAAATGAGGTCAAACACCTGGTGTAATTCTAGAAGAATCCCAATGCGCCCAAACTGCTACCTGCCTGAACAGTGCATGAAGACTCAGTGGGGAACTGGGTCAGTCAGCTCTTAATTACCAAGGCAGAGAGGTAAGGAGCACGTGAGAATTCAGCACAGTGAGACACCCACCACACAACAAACCCCCTCAGGGACCAGTACCCAGGTGCGGCCATTGGGGGTGATAACTCAGCAACACACTAGTTCAAACAGAATGGAACAGTATGAAGATTTTTCAGGTGCTTGGAGTGCTAACACCAACCCGCAAATACGTCCAGGGCTGAATGTAGATGAACATCATAACCTGCAATTGCTTCATCCTGGGTAAGAGCCTTGCTCAAGGGCTTAATGGAGTAGGATCACTCCAGGCATTCATGGGATTCGAACCAAATTTCCGATTGCCAGCACACTTCTCTAGCCTCAGTGCCACCATTCCACCTGCATAATTTAATTGTGCAGTAATGAGAAATGCATAATGTTCGTTTGTTTTCAGGCAAAGCGCTGGTCAGCCTAACCCAACAAGGGGTCCTCATTTTATCCCAAAATAAGCAAGAGTAATATGGTGCAAAGTGGCATGCAGCGATAACCACACACTCAAATAGGCATAACAGTAAATGCAACAGCCAAACCCAGATACTTAAGCAAGTTTAATATAAAAATAACAAGGAAAACAAAACAAAACAAGGAATGTTCAGACATTTGTCAGGCAAATTGCACACATTTGTTTCCAGGGGATGAACACCTTCAAGTCCCAGAGGAATCAGAAATGGATAGATTAAACACCTCATCTGCTATATATACTGACCAAGGCGGCTTATCCTGGGGCTCAGTCGATGTTGGGATGTGATTCACAGCAGCGGGGGGACCCCCCCCCTCCTGTTGTGAGATGCCCAGCTCTGACCTGGTCAGAGCACCGGAGTGTCAGTCCGGCATCGCCACACCTAAAGAAAACCGTAATCCCCGGGTGGGTGTAGACCTTCTGAAAGCCCAGAGCTACGGGATGAAATCCAGGTGCGTTTTCACCTTGGCAAGCATGTTGGATTCTACAGCTCCTCTTAGACCACATATCCGCTGGCGGAGGTGCATTTCCCTGGTGGGGCCAGCAGGGGGAAATCACCGCACACGGGCTTTAACACGGTGGAGCGCTGCTACGGGTGTAACACCACCAAAGACCACTTACACGCTCATTCATGGGCCACATGAACAAAAGGAAACATGGGTCCCAAAACGGTGGGATTAACAGAGTTAACATTACATCTATAAATCGTCACTACGGTACCTTTCACGTCAGCCAGCGGATTCTGAGTGCAACAGAAGGGTGTGGTAGCAGTATGATGACATCAGCACTGACATCTGCATCCATATCCCCCTCCCCAAATGCTCCTATACTGTCATTTTTTGGTATAAAAATAGCCGGAGACAGGAGCTGTGACAATAGCTGTATTATTTAACACGTATCCCACGGAGCCATGACAGCTGCAGTGGGGGAAATCGCCAGTGCCGCGTACTCTGTGTGTGTAGCGGGTGACAGACACCGCCGTCATATAAAGGTCCCCTGGGGGCCTCGATGTATCTCAATGTATCTGGGGCCGTGGCTCCGCTCCGGTCACGAGGAAATCATCCACCGTTTTCCACACCACCTCAGTCAAAAGGCCACGATTAAAGGGTCTAATGAAGATGGCGGTGAGATACAGCCACTGATGACCAGTTCAGCCCTGGGGAACAGACTGCCTGAGCCATTACACCTCGACTGTTTCTGGGGGTCAGATCCGCTCTGATATTTAAGCAGAACAACCCAGAGGTCGAAATATACAATTTCCGGTGAAATGGAACAAATTTGGGGAGGTGCAAAACACACGTGTGACCAGTCACCACCACGGGAGTCACTTGGTCCGCAACTCTGGAAGTACGAGCTGCGGATCGTGGCGTAAATCCGCAACAGCGGGTGCCAGAGGATGCGCCGTGTGTTAAGACAGATATACTGAGACTGTAAATGCCCTTGTCCAGCTGGATGCTAGTATGCACTCACTTAAGCAGGCCCTTCGCCCTGAGTTATTGACAATGTGTACATGAGGTCTCACTGGGGGTTTATTGCTAAGTGGCTTTTACTGCAAGCAGAACTGAAGCGTCTAAGTGCTTGTTTTCTAACTTGGTCCCTTGTCCCTATGGATACGCAGACATATTTCAGGCTGCCTGAAGGTGAATGGGGATAGTAATTCATTGTAAGAATGATCCTTTGTTTACGCTGAGGGGGTGCATGCTTTGGTATACGTGCCCGAACCTGCAGGGGAGGGGGGTGTGCCATTATTCGTATCCTAACAAGATGCTCTATTTCCAGTCTGCTAGGTCCACAAACATCACAAACTCAATGGAAATACCATCTCAGTACTTTTTGACAAGGGGACAAGCCGCAAAACCCATTTCCTGTCTCTTCCGCTTCAAAGCTGAAATGGGCATCAGAGGAACGGACAAAAATTGCCCCCTCTGACTCCTCCAGGAGTGACTGCCCAGTCTCGTCTCTGGGCCCAGGCCGGCATCGGTCCAATCAGAGAGCAGCAGGCTGGCTGGCAAGTCAGTCATTCCTAGGCAGCTGATTACATTCAGGACACCGGCAGGTGGACAGACCCCCCGCCGAGAACATGGGTGCGTCGTCGTCAACGTGACCCAACGTGACCTCCAGGTCTGCGAAAAAGAAAATCCCTCGCAGCTCTCACCCACCCAGCAGGACGGGTGGGGGCGTTGCTGCGTCTCGCTGTTGAATTCCATCAGCCGCTATAGCTTGACCACCACCACACAGGCTCCTGCCCTGCCAACGCACAACGGCGCCACCTGCAGGGCGACAATGGAACCGATCATATCAGTTTGCAGGACAGCTAAAATGGCATCAAGTCCCACCTGAAGACTCCTCCACACTAGCTGGCTGCCCGAGGGAGACACACTCACCACTCAGGGCTGCTTACTGTTACCATATTTCCCCGTTTCCACCCACACTCAAGGAAAGACTCTCAGGGACCCCAAACACTAGGGGGCGCCCATGACAAATGCTGCAGTCAGCAAGCATGACATGGAAAATAATTATCACTAAATTAAAAGCTTGTTAAAACTGATAAAACAGGCTGAATATGCATTTAATAAAGTAAACTTCAGTTCTTAAAAGATTTAGTGTCATTGCAATGAATATTAAATTTTAAATGTTTTTAATCATCCAGTACGTAGGCTATGGGGTGATAACACAGATTCTGACAGTAGCCATTATTTGTCTGATTACTGACATTACTATGTGTTCAGACACCTGTGACTATAGATGAGTGTGTGAGTTTGGATAATGGTTGGTTTGGACTGGCGGGGGCTCACCCATGCCTTTAAAACAGCCCCGCCCACACTAGACTGAATCACAAATAACCGCCTGGCACCGAGTCAGCAGCGTGACAGCACTGCGATGTCGCTATTAGTCACGGCCATGGTCGGCTGCAAAAAACTTGCGCGCCTCCTGTTTGTGTCTCCTGATAAGTCCCATGGGGGACGGGGGAGCAGCCGGCAGGGGTGAGATAAGGGTGGGGGGGGGGATTTCAGGCCCAATTTAGAGAGAAGGAGAAAGAGAGGGATGACGGATGAAAGCATGATGATGGGGAGGAGTACTGCAGAGAACTCCGGGGTGCGTGACAGCCCACCTGCTCCCACTGGTTGGTCTGCGGGTCATAGGCCTCGACCGTGTTCAGGTAGACCTGCCCGTCGTACCCCCCCACGGCGTACAGACGGTCCCCCAGCAGGCACACGCCCACAGCATCCCGGCTGACGCTCATGGGAGCCACAGTGGTCCACGTGTCTGTTTTGGGGTCGTACCTGGAAGGACGGACGACACGTTTTAGCGGCACCGCGGATTGACACCCCCCCGGTGCTGGGGCTACACTCACCTCTCCACGCAGTCCGACAGGCGCGAGGTCAGGCTGGAGGCGGGGGCGTCGTGGCCGCCGATGGCGTACAAGAAGTTGTTCCAGGTGGCCACGCCCACTCCTCCACGCCGCTTGGCCATCTGCCCGCAGACGCTCCACTTGTTGGTGTGGGGGTCGAAGCACTCCACAGAGCGGAGGCAGGAGCTGCCGTCGCGACCCCCCACCGCGTACAGCCTGTAGTGGAGCCGGGACACAGGGGGTGGTTTGCTGCTTAACTGGGGAGTCCATAACGGGCGAGGAAAATCTGATGCCAGTCAAGGCTACGGGAGACGGAGTCTGTTCCTGGTCATGTTGATCTGCAAGTCTCCTTCAGTACATCCCAGAAGACTAGTAAACGGGTATCCACGATCATCAGGGGCCAGGGGCGGACGACTGCACATCTGCTGCTTAGTCATACACCCATGACTAGAGGAACCTTGTTTGGCGTCGCCTGATACATGGATCATGTTAAGCGCCTGTATCTGAATTCTCTCCCCGGCCACGTTGGCTGGCCTTTCTCCTCCACCAAATGGGTTCAGCCTCACATCTGCACTGGTGCCGACTTAAACCGTCCCTGTGGCACCCTGGCATAGACTAAGCCCGGTGCCAGACAGTTCTGCTCGCTGTCCTGACTGCACAGACCCTCACAACCTTCCTCAGATGCCCTCATACAGTGAGGTGAGTGAGATCTATAACAAGCCTGGATCCATCAGCCAGCCCAGCCCAGCCTACTGGGAGAAGGCAACTCACAGGTCAAATGGGACTGGGGAGGAACAGCTGGTGGAACCTGTAATGCCATGTTTAGCCACAGGGGGGAGCCCTGGCACCATCTGCAGGCTCCAGTAACTGATCTACTGTGGTTTCACCAGCCAATCAAACATCCTAATGTCAACACTGCTCTTTGAAGACATTTCCTCCAGACACGCACATATTGACAGCAGAAGCTATATGTAGCTACAAATCTAAAAGCAATGATATGTGCAGTTTCCCCCTTTATTTCCACATAAAACCATCAACCAATCAGAGCAGAGGCAATAAGATCGAATCATTAAAATCTCCCAGAGACCGGTCACACTTCACAGCCCTTGGGGGGAGTTCAGTTGGGTGGGTGTCAGTGCTCATCATCGGACCGTGGAGACCGGACTCACTTGGTGCCGAGTACGGCCACGCCCACCGTACTCCGCGGCGTCGCCATGCTGGCCACGAAGCTCCACTGGCGGGCCTGGGGGTCCCAGCGCTCCACCGTGCTCAGGTAGCTCCAGCCGTCGTGACCCCCCACCGCGTACATGGGGCCCCCCAGGACGGCGACACCTGCGCGAGGACACACGGCGTTAGCGGCCAGGGCGGCGCGGGCGCTGGCGAAGCAGGGCGGGGCAGGGCTCACCCAGGCCGTGCCTGTGGGTGGACATGGGGGGCATCACGCTCCAGCTGCGGCTCTGCGGGTTGTAGCATTCCACCGTGTTCAGCGTCTTCAGGCCGTCGCGCCCCCCCACCACGTAAAGCCGGCCCTCGAGCACGGCCACCCCAAACTGTAGCCGCCGGCCGCTCATCACTGCCACCTGCCTCCAGGAGTCCTTACGCAGGCAGTACTGCTCAATGCTGGTGGCACCTGGAGGGAGCCAGGGGTGGCGTTAGCACAGGGGGCCCCGGAGGCAGGCGAGGCGGATAGGGCTCCCAGGAGCAGGGGGAGGTGGATGGAGCCCCCAGAGTGGGATAGAGAGCGAATGGGGCCCCTCGGAAGTAGGGAGAGGCAGACAGAGCCCGCAGGGGAAGGTGGAAGGAGCCCCTCGGAAGCTGGGGGAGACGGATGGGGCCCCCAGGGACAGGGGAAGATGGACGGGGGCCCTCTGAAGCTGGGGGGCTCTGGAAGTGTGGGGAGCTGAGTTTGTCCTGTAATTATCATCATTTCCCCATTTTAATTAAGGAAAGCTCAGTGTATGATGTGGAATAACACTACACATACAAATAATACAATTAAAATGTTGAAATTACAATGTGTGGGGGAGGGACTCACGAGGAGGATAAGGGAGGGGGCCCACCTTTGGTGGCGTCCATGCCGCCCACGGCGAACAGCACCCCCACGGTGGCCTTGCGGGGCCGCGTGCGCGGGCTCTGCAGCAGCGAACGCCGCTCAGGAAGCAAGTGGTACTTCATGGCCTCCATGAGGAGGTGCTGGCAATCCACGCTGTCCCTCAGCAGGGGGCTGGACTCCACGTCGGCCAGGAACTGCAGGCCAGCAGCACAACGAGTTGGGCGGCGCTTACTGTGCCCTTCTTTTATTAACCAAAAGAATCACCTCCCCACCCACGTGACGCCAATCATGTGACCACGATCCCCGTTTCAGACACGGCGCGGCCGTGGAAAAACAAAGGCACTGCGATAAGCCGCAGACCCCACCACCCGCTCCCCCCTTCAGGGGGGGGAAAGAGAAACAAAGAGGAGGAGTGCGAGGCAGTCATTTCCATTAGAGTCGGGGGTCACATGACACCCCTGCGAGCTGGCGGAGGGACAGCATCATTTACATTTAGATGGGAACGGCTTGGGGCGGCGTGTTTTCAATAAACAAGACGCCCGGCACCCACTCGACTCGCGTTCCGTTTCCTGCTCATCCGCCAAAGGCGGCCGACTCTTAAAGGGGCGGGCAGCATCGCGGCGAAGACTCCGCTGAGCTGGGACACGTAGGCTCCAAAGGGATTTACGTCTCCAGTTCACACCTGGGGTGCCGAGAGTGTCCGCGACGTGCCCCCTCCAAATCTGGGCCGGCGGGCGGCTGCGCAGCGCGAGCTCGGCGGGGCCCCCTTAAGGCTAGAAGTGGCACAGCGACAGGGAGGCTCCACTGTGGTCTTATCTGAATTTCCAGGCTGGGGTGCGTAGGAAATCCCCACAGCGAGAAAGCATGTTAATATGATCCAGCTTTCCACGCCCCCACACCATCCCCCAAAATAATTTACTCAATTACTCAGAGGCGAGCCATGCAGACTGCAGGCAACTGCAGGCAGGCAAGCGAGCGGCGGGGCGTGTGGCGGAAATGAGTAATTCGCCACCGGCCGTCAGACAGGGCCGTCCCGCCAAGCAGCAGGGGCGTCCCCCAGATGCGCCTGCCTGGCAAGCGTCTAACCCCAACCCAACCACTACGCCCCCCTGGGTCCTCACCTGCGGCGAGAGCAGGGGCAGCCGCACATGCGCCAGCAGCCGGGGCAGATAGCACTGCCGGGCTGCGCAGTCATACTGCACCCAGCTCAGCAGCGCCCCCATCGCCGTCTCCTCGTCCGGCACGTTCATGTCGTCTGACAACAGCAGCTTCTCCACCTCCCCGGGGGGCAGCAGCTGGAACTCCTGGTTCCTCATCACCTCCAGG
>JAODJW010000050.1:1760809-1792165 GCA_026777045.1 Hyperopisus bebe
TTAGAGAAGCGCCCTTGTAATTGAAAGATTGCAGGTTCGAATCCCCCACCAGCAAGTCACCACTGAGGTACCCTGAGTAAGCAGAGCACCCACATCCGCAGGTGGACAGGTTCAGGTCCAGAAAGTAAAGATCCAGATCAAACAACAAGTGAGAGACTCTTTATACTCATCTGGTTGGTTGAAACAAAACACTGGTCTGGATTTTTACTTTCTCTGCCCACATCATACTGTCCCACACAGGCCAGGAACCAGAAAAAGGCACCTGGTGTTTTACAAAGGCCCAGAGACTGGTGCCTTCTTGAAGGAGCCTTCAGGCGCTGGTCTTTCATACATATTATTGCGCTTTGAGGAGGTCAGAGTCCGGGACATGAGGGAACAGCGTTTCAGCTCGATGTTCTCCACGGATCAGCCAATATGCCGCCAGGCACTTAAGGGTCTCGGCAGTAACACACTGCAGCCTCATGGGGGTGCTGTCTCCCCAAAGCTGCCACAGCATGGTGCCATAAGGGCTCCAAGACTCAACAACTGACATGCCTGGGTAGCTGGGTAAGGGGATGAGGTCTGGGTCCTTCTGATGCAAACAAGCACCTTTAGAACAAATGCTTCCGATTCCTAAGTGGGCCCCTCTGATGGGACACAAACACCCTGCCCTGGATTTACCCACAATGCTATGCAGCCTTGGGAGCTTCCCCCAGACCACAGACTGCCAGGTGGCACCGCCGACAAACATCTATCCTGCCTAAGGGGCGCCAGATGTCCGTGGCGAGTCGAACCCGTGCCCCACCCTCGCTCCAGGCTCCCCTACGCCAACCCCACCAGAGAGGGAAGGAGCCCAGGCCCAGCAACACGGCTTGGAGGATTCAGTGGCGCACTGCATTTGCCCCCACCCCACCCAAATCATGTCGTAAGGCCTCTCTAACCAGCACGGAAGTGATCAGGGGTCATGCAAATACACGAACACAGCAACACCCATCAACCCAAAGACTCAGCACTTCCCCCACACGCACACACAGATACACGTTCGTATTCATATCTTTGTGGGGACGCTTCATTCATTTCTATGGGCAAATCCCTACCCAGCCCTAACCTTAATCATAAGCAACCAAACAAAATGCAAAGACTTCTGACATTTTATATTTTTGATTGCAGTCACAGATTGTTTTGAGAGAAAAAAAGAAACAGTCCCCACAACATCTCTCTCTCTCTCACACACACACACTAATGAGTACCATTCGTATCACTTCAAAGCAGAATTCCAGTGCCATTCAGTCACTTCATGCACTGTACATCCCCCCCACATTATCATAAGCAATAAACTGCTCAGCATGTGGATCAGTGCCACGTGCTGACAGCTCCAGCTTATCCTCAATAAGCATTCTAACACGTTCACCAAGGGTCCAGCTAACAGCCACCATTAAATCCAGTGACATGCTCTGGCCTCTAGGTATATGTAATGATTCTTTTTGATGTGTAGGGTGTACCGTTTTGGGTGGGATGGATGCCAGAGAAATGAATGGTACCAACTCAATCTGTATGCCATTGTTCATAATCTAAAGCATTGTCACAATTAGCTGTATCACAATAATCTACCAGCACAATGTTTAATACATCACTGCAATGACATTACTCACAGTAATTAACACAGCTCCTGGGCTGTGGGCCTTTAAGGCGACGCTATCCTGTGTGGCGTGCACATTTTCTCCTTTTTGGCACGGATGTCCCCCGCCTTGTGGCCTCTGCTTCTCGCCGCAGGCTCCGGGGTTCACTGGCACCCCGGCGAGGATGGGCACTTAAAGGAGACGGACGGATAACTAACTACATCGGCCTGCGGCCATTAAAATCTTGGCATGAGAAACGACCTTCGAAAAATCCAGCATATATGAGAGATCCCAGTGTGGCAGGACAAGCACAAGCAGAATAATAATGCAGCACAAAAAAGGAGGAGAAAACTCCACGTTCAGCAGCTCTAATTTCACCCTGGGGAATGCTGGGAGTTCACCCTTAAGAACCGCGACAGGAACATACGTATACGGGGTTTTCATCTTGTGTGTTGACGTGAGCTGAAAAAACGATCGCCCTCATTAATTCAGCCAAGCTGCCCCGGCACTCGCGATCGGCAGACGCAGCGGAGACGACAAGCAGAGACCTAGGGCATCCCTCCAGTCAGCGAGGGACAGCTGGCCACTGCAAAACCGGGCTGTCAGAACAACGAGAGTAAAACAGAAACTTCTGTCGATCTGCACGAGGGGTGCCTCTGCTTGAAATGGCGAAACATGACTCTGTGCCAAACAAAAGTGCCACCTGAAAAGATCCAGGTCCAGGGCATTCACACAGGCTACACACTCAAAACTCAATATTTCCAATATGTATGAACATACCAGCACTGGCTGTGGTTCGGGGACAACCTACGGCGACCAGATAATCCATGTCAGGGAGGACATTTTGAGGTAGAACAGGATTTGTAAACTGCCATTTCAATTAAAAGGACCCAGATTTCACTTAAGTGCTGAGTTCTTGCTGTGTGCTGATTGGCCAGTCTCCTATAATCACACATGTGTCACTAATGCTAATGTGAAACAGCTGGATGAGTCTTTCAGTCAAGGAAACAAACCAGTCAAAGCACAAGAAGAACTGAACTATTTAGGCAAACACAGGAGCCTTTCAGTTTGAAAGTAGTTTGTAAAACCCGAAGTAGCTCAAAGTGTCTCCCTGACGTGGATTACCTGGTTACCCTACGGACAACCATGACATGACAGAACAATATTACTAGACACTTGGCAGACACACTTCGTGGTACAACACAGACAAAATTACAGAAATATACAAAGATGACAAAATTGCCACAAAAAGGATTCAAAGAAATCTTTAAACACATACTTTAGCATAACCATACAATGACTGCTAAAAGTGGTTCACACATTTCGGACCCAAAACACACCAATGACCCAAAGTAAACCTGTAGTGCAAATTTACAAAAATATTGCAATCAGACAATGGAGAGAAATGTCGACATAGCAAGAACGCAACTGTCACTGGGGGATGGGGAGAAAAAAAAAACACAAAAAATTTATCCTACGAACCAAAACACATGCTAGTTTTATAACCCTTGACAGAAAACCCACCTGACTCCTCCCACTTCCCGCTGTGGCCAAGAGCAGCAAGTCTGGCGATTTTTATAAGAAACCACTTCTTGTGATGGTTCACCAGCTGGCAGAACAGTCACGTAGACCCACACTGGGCGACCGATCAGCACAAGCGAAGAACAGCCCAAAAGGACAACGAAAAAAAAAAAAAGCAATTAGTGAAGAGGTTGGGGGTAAAAACACATGATCGTCATGCAGCTGGCTGAGGCTCCTCTTTCCCGCGGCACCCAGCCTGAGTGAAATCATCACGACAGAGGCAAGGAGAACTGCCCGTCGGCCGGTTTACAGTAAAGCTGCTGCGGTTGAATGCAGCCACCTGTACCAACCTGCGAGTTTCCCAGATAAACACCGTGCACGTGTCAGCAGTCTTAAAAAAACCCTTTCCAGATCGTACTACAGCTTCTGTGTCACCCTACTGACACCTTGTATCTTTGTTCCAATGACAAGCGTAGAAGGTGTTGCCAGTAAACGGCCACACAAGTTGTGCAGTACAGGAGAGCGACTCGGACGATTGCATTATTTAGGTATCAAACTCTCGGAGTTTCCCAGCCTGACAAAGTTTCGTTGTATATGTACAAAACTTTGCTAAAGTCTTAGGCAGTCAAAGACAATGACATTTAATTGGTCTTCAGGTTGTTGTAATACTGATATTATCTAAGTGTGTCAGCTTAGTAATTTCAGAACCTCTTCTAAAAAGTCACACCAGTATTTGAAGTAACAATAAAGCCTTGATCACTAGCACGCCTCGTCTGGCCAATTAATACGTCATTGAGTTAACTAATTACATTGGTGCTGAAATGTAACAAACACATGGAATGGCTGCAGTGCCCTGTGAGGAGAGGTTAGGGAACTGAAGCGGTGTTCATCTAGTCATCCAGCAAGATATCTGTAACTTTTTGGAGAACAGAAGAAATTCTTGCTAATTTTTATTGTGTTTCTGTTAATTTTCATATGTTCTGGCGAACATACGGAGGAGACGAAACAAGCACACGAAGGAAACGCGCCTAATGGATGGATGGACCCCAATCGAACTAAAACCACAACTAAATTAAGGCACAGAAATCAACGTGTAATTAGTAGTATAAGAAAAGCATGAGATGAACTGAAAACACTCCAAAAAGTGCATTTTGCACACCGCTCAATTTCAATTTCACTTTTTAGCCGATTAACAGTACAGCCAACTAACGGCTCAAGACTTCCCTGCAACGGGAAACAGATCAGACCCTGCTGCCGGGTCTCCAAAATACCACCTGGCCGGTTCCCACAGGCAGCAGTCTTCAGATTGCATTCTCTCTCTCTCCTGCCATCCTGTCTCCAATTAACAAAAGGAACAGAGAGGGCAGAGCCTCTGGCACGGTGAACAGGCCACGGGGGGGGGCTCCACCTGACAGAGAGGAGCGATTTCCACTCACACATCTCTGTGATCAGCTTACCCAACCAGGGCACAGATAACCTGAATTGTATCAGCAAAAACAATGGGTACAAGACAAGGTAGGCCTACAGCAGTCTCTGCCTCTCTCCCCCCTCTCCCTCCCCCACAGTCTCATTTCACCTGAACAGTATGGCTCAAAATTGAAGAGTGGGGGGGTGGGATCAGAGGAAACACACAGGGAAAATAAAAATCCATACACAGGCGGAGGGGGAAAAGCTTTTCTTCCATACCCTGGACACCCTGCCTCTACCAAAGTGGCTTTTAAAATGGCAAACACCAATTCAGCTCATGTTAACAAGCGGCCTTGAGCTACGAGTGCTGAACTATGAACACATACACAAAGAAGCAGCTAACAGCTATTATGCGCTTTCATTTCACACGCTGCTGTCATTCAACTGAGCCGGCCTTCTTTAATACACGGGGACCCATACTGACAAGGCAACCAGAGTGTAAGGGCTCACAGACATACACCGACAACGGACCCTGACTCTGCAAGGCCAGTTTACCGAAGGACTAATCCTATGGGGATAGGTAATGCAGAATATAAACCAGGAGAACCGGTTCAAACCGGACTTGGAGCAAAAAAGCGACACGGATCACTCGTTTCTGGCTGACTTGAGGCTCATTAAAATGTTAATCTGTGCACGACAGTACTAATTAGCCTACACAGTATAATGTACACAGAAACCAGGGGCAAGTGATGTGCTGGGAACATGGGGGGGGGGGCGGTGGAAAAGGAGAGACCTCAGAGGAATGCAATGTCTGCACACCTTACGAATCTGACAGGTTATTAACTGATAATGTGGATGGAGTTCACCATACCAGACCCCAGAATTTGAAAAACACTCCATACTATCCACAGTTCCACAGAAGCAAAAACAGTCAATTCCCCAGTTATTTATTTTTGAGTTCCCTGGTTACGTGGCTGAGCTACACAAGCAGCGATATGCCGCAGAGGCTATGTTAGAAAGTTTCCATCAGTAGATGTTTGAATAGGTCCAGTTCAGAGAAGTCGGTTTACAAACAGGGCATGGCCAAAAAGACAACACAATGAACTCGACGATCAAACCAAATTTATACTGCAGATGAACTCCAGGTTAGATTTCCAGGGACTTCGTTTCTGAGAAAAGTGTCATGACCGTGCACACAATATGCCACAATTTACTGTGGACGTTTAAGCTCCTGAACGCCGCCGTGCATGAGAAACAAAAGCTTCCTTTGGTATAGAAGGATCTTTGGGGGGTGGGGAGCTGTCTGCATCCCTCACCCAAACTGCTGTCACATGGAGGGCAGAAAGGACTCCAAATGTGCTGTTTCCCAAAGCGGACCTTGGGGACCCACAGCTGGTCCATGTTTTTGCTCCCCCTGAGCTCCCTGTGGGTCCCCGAGGAACGGATTGGGAAACACCGTACTAGAGAATTCTGAGATCTTCAGGGAGCCCTAGAGGAACCGCACGGTATTCCACAGGAGCTCTGAGCCGAGTCATGGGAGGAGGTGAGCAAGCGACTCGACAGGAACTCGTTTGGGCGGTGGGAAGACATGGCAACAACCCCAGCGCACCAGAGGCCTTTGCCCCGAGCCTGTCAGAACTGCACTGGAAGAACCAGCATCCCCACTACAATAACAAAAGCTGGTCACAAAACCGATAGGGGTGAAGCTGGAGAAACCAGGAATGAATTTTCGATAACGGGCATGCCTGATATCCACATTCTGCTTAGGTGGCCACAATAATTACATTATCGACTTATCGCACAACATATGGACATAACCTCAATAATTTTTGTTTTACCCCAACACTGGCAACTTGGGTTTACATAAGAATAAATGCCCCGAACATTGCGCTGTTTCTTCCCTCTCATCTGCTCTCTGTTGCAGGTGCGGTTCAAGGTCAATTCATACTCCATATAAAGCGTGCATGCCACAGTGCATGATGTACGGTGTCGGACCATCTGCGGCCCTGAATGTTCATACTTCTAATGCCGGTGCACCAGGCAAAGCTGCTATTAAAAGACATGTTTATGAAGTGTGGTACAGATATTATAAGAATAAATAAGAATTCACCAAAACTAAAAAACTAACCGCGCACTATGTACTTACAGTATGCAAGGCAGGGTTATAATCATTAATGAAAACATTTCCATAAAGTGAAATAAGACACTAAAAAAAAAAAAACTATAACTAAATGACAACTAGAAATATTGGTTATGAAAGTAATAGATAAAATAAAATGTCAAATACTTCCCATTACCGTTTTTAAATACGAACTAATGGTTTGTTTATCTTTAGGCGTCTCATGCAATAAATTAGCTGGTTACTACCAGCTAAGTCCTGTACCTTTCCGTCTGTCCCTAGAAATAAAAATACTAAAACCTAAAGTATATAACAAAAGTAGATTCACATCTTCATAAATAAAAAACTATTGAAACACCTAAAACTGAAACAGATTTCAAATAAAAATAATAGAGAAACTAAACTGAAAACGATAGCACTTATGCAAAAACATACATGGGTATATGATCTTGCAGTGCAAATGTATTTTATTTTAGAAGCAGCCATCAGGGAGTCTTTATAATCCTGTAGCAAGGAATCATATAAATGCTGGCATTTTGGGAGTCTCTCAGTCAACCACATTATTGTTATCATTCTGATTGTTATCATGCTTTTCCCCTAGCCAAAGAACGATCAAGGTTCATTTGCATCACTGAGCAAAAGCTCCGCAAATCTTAGTTGGCAGTAGATTGCTTGTAAATGACTCTCTATACCTGTGCCAAATATTTATAATATAATGCAATTTTTGTTTACAGAGACCAAGACTCCACTGTATGTATTTTTTTTGTAATGTTTTATTTATTTAGTATATGTACATTTTTGACATTCCAATTCCAGTGTCTGAATATTCTTTAGAAGTAAAATTTCATTGCTGTTTGTAAGGATGAACTTGCATTATTGTGCTATTATATTATCAATATGACTGGCATAAAATTGTCTTAAAATGACAATGACAATTTCTCGCAATTATTTCTGGGACAATAAATATATCTTCCTACAGAAGTACTTATCGTGACAGGCCTAATTCTGCACAAATACCCTTCTAACACCTGTAACAGACATATTGCAATGATTACATTTGGTACCATGTTGTACTTAAAGGGTGCCTTATATTGCTCCATGAGAATCCTTCAACACACACAGAGCACAGCAAATCACTGAGATGTCATCACTGGGCAACATTCCTAGCACTGTAGAAGTCCTGCCAATTCAGGAGCTCAAAACTATATCAGAAGAAATTAGTGCCATTATCAGTTTACTAATACTGGCAAAACAGCAGTAGAGAGAGCAATAGGTGGGGGTGCCCAGACTTCAGTGTGCATCCGCATGCAAAAATGCAAGGCTTATCCGTCAACATTACAGCCAATCAACACTCTGAAACTTAGAAAGGCAGCGCAGCATGTTGGTGCTGTCAAAAATCAGACACGCACAGAACTATGGAGCCTCCAATTCCCAACAGCTTCATCAGCTCAATTTGTTAGTTGCAAGGCGCTGTCAAGAGACAAAGTTCAGCTGACCTGAACACAGATGACCCAGACTGAATTAAGGCTTTACTGGACACATCATTTTCAAGCAAATAATTAGGGTAGACACAGTACAATGTCAGACAGCAACACCCATTTTCAAGGCAGGAAGGACAAACTCGAATAAATCCTGTGTTCTGAGCTGCTTAATGGACCGTCACAAGAAGCAGCTTTTCTACCGAGCCATTTCAAAGGGTCAAAGTGTTAAGCACCAACTCATCATCAATTTCTGACCTCAATGTCACCAGATTCCATCCCAATAAGGACTCTTTCGTAATCCCCAAAGGCACTTAACTAGAATTACACAAGCAGAATATCAAGCTATATAGATGAGTAAAGACAAGGTCGCTCACTTAGCATTTAACCTAACCATCTAAACCAAAAGCTTTATACAAAGACATGCGTATATTTTTACATTTCTATTGCAGCTGAGTATCTTTCATATATGCAGCCAGCAAGTACTCCAGCCCAGCGTGTACCAATCATGTTGAAAAAAGTAATCCTTACATTATGCCGATTAATCAGCCTTATATTGACGATACCGGCCTTAGAGGCATCAAAAAAAGCTTTAGTCCAGATGGAATATTGTCCTACCCTCCCAGTCAGACTGGCATTCAGGAAACAAAATGAACAGACTTATAAAAACGGGTACTGAAACGGACTGAGAAGGTCAGCGTTTGGACTGCCACGTGTTTCACACAAAGTGCCCACATCCACATTAAAGTCACACACACACACACACACAGACACACACAACCTGACTAGGTGTCATCTGGACATTATTCTGCATGAACCTGAATGACGGTAAGGAAGGAACTGATATGGGGAGTTAAAAAAAATCCTGGTGCCCTTCATGCATGCAGTGGTGGAGAGAATAAATTAGTTTAAGGGCAATAAAAGACACGGATATATTTCATGCAAGGGTTTTGCATACAAGAAATACAAGCATATTGGCAGATTACCTTAAAATTTAAACGCATACAATTAAAAATGCAACACTGATACATGACAGGCCATAGATTCAGTAGGAAGTCGTCTCTGCAGTTAACTGGTCTGACAGTATTAGTGTTATAAATGATCCGCTTTACAGATACCTTATGTTAATGTGATTAACGGTGGAAGTTGGTATGAACGACATCCGATTACCTGAAGCTGTCGCAATAACCAGCCCTCAAATAACTAACTTAGAACCTCACCTTTCACATATAAGCTACATCAGTCTGACTAAGACAGATAATAAAAGTAAACAAATAGGAGACGTATTTTGCTGACAGTAATCTGCTTGAAAGTTACCTTTAACCGGCCGAGATGTCGGCTGGATCGGTTAGTACTGAAACCGGTGTCCTTTAACCAGACAGGTTCACTAACCCAAGGTCAAGTCCAAATTAAAAATGCATTAAATCACCAGAAAAAGCAGCTTTGGGAGGATTAAACCAGCTATGCGTATACTTATCGCAGGTGCCTGCTGGTTGAACACTTCTATTTGCTCCACTTTCACTCCTGACAGTCGGATTACTAGCAGTCGGTTAACCTCGTTACCAGGCCACCCCGCTTTTTCCAAGTGTATTTTAGCGGCCGAAACACTTAAACTCACTTTTGTACATTAAACTGTACGCCGCTTCTTCTTCGAGCAGCCGGTGGCTCGGCGTAGCAGCCAGCTAGTTAAAGCTAGTTAACAAACACCTAGTCCACAGCCTGGAAAGTGACACGCTCCTTGTTAACTAGGCCAGGAGTTAGTTAATAACTGTTTAAGCTGTGTAATCGGCGACTTCCCGTAAGTTTGCACCGCTGTAAAACAAGCGGAGGCCGAGCGAAACCGCCCGCTTTCCTCCGCCTGCACGCCGCCCTCAGAGCACCCCTGCCGGGTCTCTTACTTTTTCCTCATCGCAGTTTTTTTTTTTTTTTTTACTTTTATCGCCAAGGCGCCCCTCTGCGCCTCGGCTGTTAACACCGACGGCCGGGATGCGCCCTTACCTTTGCTGTCCCGGCCGACATGCAGCTGTGTCTCCGTCCCTCATATCCGTACCTGTCCCCAGCTCCCGCCGCTTACAGCCCAGAGACTCACGTTACTCATTCTTTATAAACACAAATGACGTGCGTGTCTTTACTGCCACATCAGTCTTATCTACCTCCCGTATACAGACGCCAGCTTTCGTCAGGCTTTACCAAAAATCAACGGACTGGGCGCACATAAAGCCGGCTGCCACTGAGGAGGGTGGTAGGTGTCCCTACTTACTAAAAATAAGTATGAAGTATTAATGTTATTTCTCCAGAAGTGTTAGAAAAGTAGGAAAACAATACATTGTTTATTTCTTGGCCATTGGACAATAATACTGTGCCCAACCTAATCATTTAATGAGTTACAATTCATGTCAATTCATTCAAATGATTCATTTGAATATTGTCTTGTAATATTGTTCCAGGTTTATGAACCAACACAGCCACCTGATGCATATGCACACACCTAGGACATTCTTCTTTGAGGAACTGCGTCTTGAAACCGATAGCAAATACTCCTACATGGTCATGTCACAACAGCTTACAAAACGCTGTTTATTTAGAGGTTGGTTTGGCAGGGGGGACGGTTCAACATATCGAAAGATTCTGCAATACTAGGGTTGAGTGTTGGTTTATGATTTAATTTGGTTTTAATACTCCATAGATGGGATGAGTTTGTTGAATAACGCAAGTGTTTTAATTCTCAACCCTGACCAGAAACACTTTTTTGAGACTAGCACCACAGAAGTTACCACAATCCACCTTAACCTCTACATAGGGTACACAACATTGCCCATCTGCCGGCTGGAAGGACACAAAACCACAAATAAGTGTGTATGTCTTTATTAAAGTTCTCACATTATAAATAATATATAGTACAGTGGATCAGAGGCAACAAGAGTGGCTTCATATCTCCTGAGTTGTGGGTTTTACTCCTGTGTATTGAATTTGCATGTTCCTCGCATGTTCCTGCAGTTTAGGTGGGATAGACCGCAGGTCATCCATGACCCTAAGTCAAGAGCTATGAAAAATAGATAAATGGGTAGATAATGAATTAGAAAGTAAAAGTCATGAGCGTTATGAATGTTCGAAATATGACACATTGCAGAGTAACAGCTTGGTTCAGCCAGCTTGGACAGTGAAACTCCTGACTCACAGATAAGCAGCTACCAACAAGGTGTTTGTGAATTAAGGTCACTTATGGCCACTCGTGCATTGTCTCTGATGTAGTGGAACCTCAGAAATTTAGCATCCGTCCTCCTTGAAGCTGACAAATCTAGAACAGCCTAGAATTCGCATGAGAGTCTGTTTCCTTTGTGTACGTTCCAAGACTGGCATGCCGCACAATAAACCAGATCGACGATAAGATGCTGAACAGTTGACCAAACACAGCTCTAATCTGACATCCAAGGCTCAGATTCTTAAAAGATACATTTAAAATGGGTGATGCTTGTTTGATATCTTTTTCTCTGGCACACAGAACGAAGTCAAATCAAGCCCAAATGCACAAGTTGCTTTCTCTTGAGAAATTTAATGAAACATGATGATTAAACTTCAATTTGTTGCACAGGCAGGAAGTTGCACAGGAAGTTTAGTGATAAGGCAACTACCGTTTTCAGTAAGACTAAGAGCTAGTGAAATAAAGTAAAATGTCCGACGAAGAAACGTCAGTCTGATTTCATCAGCCATGGTTGTAAATTAGAATATGAAGGATTTATTAATCCAGTCCTGGAATTAAGTAACAGAGAAATATATCAATGGAGTTGGTCATGACTGTTGGTGAGCCCACGTGTTGTTGCTATGGAAAGTTCCTCGTTGATAAAACTACTCATCCTGCTGTTGGTGACCTTCATCGTGTGTCTCCCGGAACTTTTCCCACCATACCAAGGTAGGCTACGTGGCACAAAGTAGATTGATGATATGACCATATGTTTGATTGGACACACAGGAACACATTGATATGTTGTATTTAACAAACAGATCTTCTTGCTCAGGAATCCATGCCTTCCTCTTCATGACAGATTGGGGTAGCAAACCTAACCAAACCTAATCTGAAGAACTTCACTATCGCATCGCTATTGGTATCCTAGCTATATAGCTCACTGAGCATTTCTGATAAGTGAGGTTAGGGAGGTTTCGCTTGTTTCCATTTCACATTGATATCTAACTACCACGTCATTATAAAAACTCTAGACAAAAATAAACTACTTTGGAGCTAACAGTGACAGACTAAGGAGCTTCTGAAAACAAGCATTGACAATTCAAGCCATATCCGTAATTAAAACCAAAAAAAAAAACAAAAAACTGTATGTTGTTTTTTTTGTCACTATTTTCATCTGCTTTGAAATACATTCTGATTAATATAGTTAAACTACAAATACAAAAATGTGTAGATTAAAACAGAATTAATTTTCATTTCAGATGAATGTCAAAATAAACAAGCATCTACAAGCCCAGATAAGATGTTTTCAGATATTTATACTGAGCATTCATGGACATACATTTTCAAACTTTTTTATGGTGCAGAGGATGTGAGTTGCCAATGATTTAACCATTGTGTAAATGGTTCTGCTTTGTGGAATTACATTGTGTTATTCGGACTGGCATACAATATGTATGAAATACTTCCAGTTTATCACTGTATAAAAAATAAAATTCAGGCAAACACGGGATCTGGTTCAATTTGGATCAAGAGAAATGGCAGTTTTTCGCCAAAACACTTAAAATGGGCAAGAGAGTGAAATCCAACCTGCGAAAACAGCCAAAACAATTTGCGCAACACTGTCCCCTCATGGTCATTAATCAAAACTGCAGGGGCCCTGAGCTATCTCCAGCCCTGCTGTGGTTCACTGCTGCCCGTTTAGTGTTAATAACGTTCATCAAGAATTCTCATGGCCGATGCAGAGTATTTAGGCCTTAGGGGTGTTTAAACATTCTGTGTTATATTACCATGATGAAGGAGAGCCAAACACGACTAAGATATCAGGATGTTTACCCGACAGAATGCAGAGTGATCAGCGCAAAAGGCTTCTGAGGGCTGTTTGCAAAGCCCCTTCTGCCCAGTAATATTTTATCAGCAAGTTTTCTAGAATATCTCCATCTTTTTTGTATCATTCATCCATCTAAACACAGATCAGGGGAGAATAAATCTTACCTGCATGGGATTCCAACCCTGTCTGAAGCAGAGGCACCGTGACCTGGTGTGCCCTCCCAAAACAGAGGACACAGGGCACAGGAATGAGTGCTTGGGGTGCACCAACAGCAGCATCATGGGGGTGTCGCCTGGCGTCACCTCCGGAAGCACAAACGGGTCAGACAGCCCAGAGACAGGCTGGTCCAGGTGTGAGATAACAGCAAACCTGGGGGTCCTGAAATGGACAGGTGAGGTCACCGCCTCCTGTAGATCACCATTAGCTAGGCCAGCTAACTTGATCTGGGAGAACTGACCTGCGTTTTCACTATTCCGTTTAAGGAGGTGAACTTATGTGTTTGTTGACGAGGATCCCTTAGGGACGTGTATAAAATAATTGGTGTTACTGCTGTACAGCAGTTCCGCTTCTTGTTTTTTTTTTTCCTTGCCAACTTCAGAGCTGCCCAACCTCTCAAAACTGCAAGAAAGAGAGAAACATGTCCGGTCTAAACCCAGTGGTGTATTTTTAAACCTTCATGTGACAGTATGATAAATCGGCTCTGCTGTTGCCAGAAACCAGCAGGAATCCGACCTCGGATGAGCAGACCTGCAAGTGCCTGATTTGGGCAGCAGGGGACGAGCTTTTTTCTCGGCTCAGAATGTAATGGAGCAAGTTTTCTGTGTTTTGAGCAACACGACTGTGCCAGTGTGTCGAAATAAGTCGAATAATGCAAGCAAAGCTCTTCAGAAGAAGTCTCACTCTCATTTTTACCATTTCATGCATTTCCAACCCCAAATTAAGAACCTCCAAACACACAATGTACTTATCTATTTTCTGCCCCCTATAACTCTAACCACGTATCTCTTTCACACAGTATCACAATATCTGGTGTCACAGCAGGTGACTGACCTGTCCCTGGGGATTTAGGTGGCACTGATTACCCCTTATTCTCGGGGTAGAACTATGTTTAAGTTCTGCTGCTCTCAAATCGCTGGTCACACTCCAGTCAACCTCAGAGTTCAACATCCAGAGGACCCACTCCAGAGAAATTACTGTACTCTCTGGGCCACCTTAGCAGGGGTGGGATGAGGATTGTTTAAGGTGGTGGCGGGGGGGGGAACGACATAAGAGGGGGTATAATTCATACAGAAGGACCAACCTTATCATTGGCCAATGACTTGTTTTGAATTGTTGAGTGACAGGGGAAGGGGCCACTTCAGGGGCCAATCAGCTTTCAACTAGAGTGGGTGCCTCTGTGGCCCCGCCCCCGTATAAGACTCCCCAAGTCTCAGCAGCTCATTCCTTTCCTTTGTCTTCCTCTAACCTTTTATCCCCAGGAGCTAATGTAGAATTGTCTGTACTTCCGTCCGGGGACCACAAGCTGCACAATGCCACACTCGTGGGCTGTATAGACAGCTGTGAGCACAATGCTGGGATCCAGCATCCCCTGATCTGCTGCATGGATGACCCTGCCTCAACCTTGAACCACAGTCACTGCATCCTGTGTGCCTTGGGCTTTGAGAATGCATCCATTAATGTTACGCTACTGTGGACGCACACGCAGCACGGTAGGGCGCCCTCTCCTGGCCACCGTGCCCCTGATGCTAGCGGGACTTAGCAAAAGTGTTACATGTCCCTGTTTAACGTCTGGAGGGCTGGTGTATGCTATTCCCTGGTTTACGATGTGGTTGCTCTGGATGCAACACAATGAGAGCAACTCAAGTTCTTTAAAAGGCTGCGTCCTATAAAAGCCCCAGACTTGGTCCTGGTGTGGAGAACCCCTCCCCTCCAAGGGCTAATATTTAGCCACAGAAACTTCATGAACCATTTGCTGTATTTTTGACCCCACTAGATGGCAGTCTTTTTTTGCTTTGGGGCATGATTGAGCCCTGTTGTTAGCAGAGAGCGCCATCTAGTGTGGTCATAAAATACAGCAAACGGTTCATGAAGCTTCAGTTGGCCATCACTAGTCATCATCATCCTGGGGAGTGGTAGAGCATCTCTTCCGCCTTCTGTGTTCATAGGCTTCTTCTGGTCATGTTCCTACCGGCTGGTGTGGCTCGGCATAGTGATGACTGTCATCCTGCTGGTCATCATAACCACCACCAGACACGTCCTGAAGAACCAATTCTGTAAAAGTGAGTGCCGACATCTCGTATCACAGGTTTCTGTAGCTCAACCAGTAGAACACTGGGCTGATAACGCAAATACTTTTCGCAAAAAAGTCACACTGGATAAATGTGTTGGATAAATAAATGTAAATAAAGGCAGGCCAGTTAGAATTGTGCACCTGATCCGGTCTCGCTCACCAACTTCCTCCTGTTTACAGGGAGGGCTGCAGTTCTCCCAATTACTGCGTACCAGCTGTCTCCGGCGCTATCGGGACCTGCCAGCCGTCTGGATAGTCAGCTAGGCCAGTATACAGCTTGTAAGCAGCTAGGTAAATTTCACCGTCTTTCAGGTTCTCTCCGAAGTGGGCAGCTGTTCTGGAGACTGATGATGGCGTGTTTCTCAACTGGTGGGTGGTGAAGTGTGTGGTTAAAAATAAATTACGGCCTCCATCATCCCCCCACCACTTCCACCGGTTGACAAATTTTCTTTTGCCTCCAAATGCCCCCGGGTCGTGACTTAATGACCACGGATGAGTGGTGAGACAAAATCAGTTAACGACCACTGTGATAATTAACTCAGCTGGAACAAATCAAGTGTCTATCCCCTGGGGAGAAGCCAACAGCATAGAGATAAATTTTAAGAGGGGAGGGAGACCAACAGACATTGATCCCCCTGATGTTGTGTTCTTGTCCTCTCAGCACAAATTAGCCCCCTGACCCGAGCCAGCAGCCCAGCAGGTACGATCTCCCTCTGATATCCCCCACCCTGCCAGTATTTATACTCTCTCACTCTGCAGTGACAGGTGCCCCCAGAACAGTTCTCTCACTGTTTATTTACAGAAACACGTCGGCACCTCTGCTGACAAGCATCTGGCATGTGTCACTCTCTGGACTCGCTTGTTAATTTCCTGTTCGGTTTTTCTCCGCTTGACAGTCCTCTCTACGATTTGCGAAGCTGAGGAGACAGGTAAATGTCCTTCATAACCGTGTGGAAACATCTGCAGTCCTTCATAACCGTGTGGAAACATCTGCAGTAGAAGAACTAAAAAAACGCATTTGAAGGAAAAAAAACCATACAATTACTTTACTTAGCAGATGATTTTGTCCGATATGATATAAAATTGAGACTAGGATCAACTATTCCCTGCAGCAACGGGAAGTTAAAGGCCTTACTCAAGCTCTCAGTGATGAAATCACTCAGAGGGATGTACGCTTGCATAGGTACAGAATCCAAACCCTCAGTTGCACAGAAACTCCTCGTATTCAATTCTATTTGAATAGAGTATTTTAACAGTATTACATTGTCTTAAAGCGCCTTAGATTATCCCTGCCAAAAGCCTCCAGTGAGCAAGCCAGAGGCGACAGTGGCAGGGAAAAACTCCCAGGGAGGAAGAAAGCATGGGTGGAACCAGCAGAGGAAATCATTAATTAATAAAGTCCCGATTTATACACTCGAACTTTAGTCTGGTTGTAAATGCCGGATCACTGGCGGCAGGGCAGGCAGGAAGGAAGGACATCACAGGTTGTAGGGGTGTCATAGGCAGCAGGGTAGGCAGGATATCGTGATTAATCTTGTTATAAGATGAAAAGAACAAGTTTGTAGCTGCTTATTGGGTAGCAGTTTAAATTCTCCCATGGCTAATGGCCAATGGTTTTATTTTTCAGAGTGTCTGTGGGAGGAAGGGTAACCACACCCTACAGAGATGTTATGGACAAGGAGCTAAATCTGAGAAGGGTTCACTGTAAATGGTAAATAAATAAACCAGCACACTGAAGAGAGTTACCGTGTAGTTTTATTTGGTTTTTCAACAAGCAAGGACTTCAGGCACATGGGTGGCAAGGTAAGGCGACTCGATGAGAGCTGCGGGGCTGCGTATGCGGGATTCGCTGCTGAAAAAGAGCCACACTCAGGCGCGGCGTCCAGAGAGATGAAAGCTGTGTCTCAATTCCCAACATATCCCAAGATTCACTGCGCGGACCTTCGAAGGACGCAGCCTACAAAGGCGTTGCAGCCCACTGAACCGAGACATGGCAGAAGACTATCCATCTTGGGCCAAATTACTAGCCGAGTGCTCTGCCGCCATTTGGCACTTCTGTAATAAACTCGTTTTCAAGTCTTTAAAAATCCACCTACAACGTACATAAGAAAAATAAGCCGCGCTATCGATCACCAATGCCACAGACTTGGAGGTACAGTGAGCAGTAAATCAAAGGCAAAACACAGGCAGCTCAGGATGGATCAGTTAATGGTCTTAATATCATCACCTCCATTCTCACATCCACTAAATTTAACATTCAGTATTGATTACCATTAAAATCATAGTGCATTTACTTATTTAGCAGGCACTAATATCCAAAGTGACATACAGTTGAAAAAGCAGGGTCAGGCAGTCACTGGAGCAAATGGGGATTAAGGGCCTTGGTCAGGGGCCCCGTGGTGACATCACTCCACCAAGTATGGGATTTGAACCTGCGACCTTCTAATCACACTGCCCCACACAGCAACTATAATACTAATGCTATCAGTTTGGAGATGCAACCCTTGCAACATCAAAGGTTCACGTAGAAATAACTGGAGAACATTCAAATCTGCGAGGTATGTTTCCAATTTCTTTAACCAGCATGGTACGCTTGATTAATTTGTAGTGTAGCGGGTGTTAAATTTGCGGTCAACTGTTTAGAAGCAGACTGGGAAGATGCCTTGTGGAAAAACCAAGAATATTAATCTCCATTATGAAAAAAAGACATAAATCATCAGCGGCTGAATGTATTTTGTTTAAATATTTAGCCGTTTGTTCAGACATTTGTCAGACGTTTGTTCAGAGTTATGCCACGGCACAACATTCTAACGACCATCATTAAACATGTAAATCCATGTCATTAACAGTGCTCTAAAACGCATTTCAAAAATGAATAACTTAAACATTGACATGCTAATGAATCGGAACACCTCAATGGTCTTCACCTCAAGCTTAAGGAAATAACTCAGAAATGAATTGAGTTACAATGATCATAAGGCATTTGACCAGATGCAGCTTAGGGTGCTAATCTTGCGTTCACTGGAGCAGGGCTGACCGAACCGTTTTTTGGGGGCCTCAGCAAAGCTTGATTAACCTAGCTGTCATTTGTTAACTTCCTCCCCAATCTGACACGCTGATCAGATGGGAGGGGGCCCCCTGGTGGCCACTGGGCAGCCGCACCGCTCATTTATGCCTTGGGCCAACTCCACATAGGACACTTCCCTTCTTAAAATGCAGCCGATAGTCTTTTGCTTTTGCATTTGGCATCAACAAAATTGCATTTGAACACTTTTTCTGTTACTAACCTGGTTAGTTATTACTTAAGGTTACTGACCGCCCAGTTCCTCACACACTTGGCTCTTGGTTACCGTCTGGATGAACGACCTGCTCTATGATGGCAACCGCACACGCACTGAATGACTGAGTGTCCAATAACGCTAACGGGTTAGCGGCTACAGTCTCCCGACCACCTAATTAGCAAAAGGAGACCGAGCGATACCTTTCGCTTCTGGGCACTGAAGTCAACAGAGATTCTCATCCACCTCATCCACGTGGCGATTACATCCGAACGAGCCGATTAAACGGCATCTGAGCAAATGTCAAGTTAAAAATCCGAATTAATCGAATTAATCTTCCGTGTATTCATACATATAATTTATGTACGCAGAGACAGATGCTTGCAAACTGCACTAACGCATAGTTTCTGTACATTTCGCATGTTGAGCTACGCTACAGTGCCACAGACACACACACACACACACACACACACGCGCAGCAGCGGGAATGTCCGCCTCTTCTGCAGTAGGGCTCCCACTGGCCTCAGCTAAGCCTCCTGGTTTGTTTGGGTCCTGCTGGTCTGGATGTAGGATATCTGGAGAACAGGCAGCAGCAGCTGGAAGGCATTCTGGATGTAGGTGGCGCTATTGGAGCCCTGGAGGAACCAGAGAGCAGGGATCAGTGTCCGGTGGAGGAGAAGGGCCCTGAAAGTTAGCCCCGTACCCCTCTGTGATGGCCACCAGGCCAAAGCAGTGCTTCTTACCTCAAGCATGACACTATCCACCAGGGGACTGAGCTCCTCTGCCTTCCTCTGATTCTGCAGGATGAGAGAGAAAGATGGAGAGTTTGGTGATTATACTGCCACGCAGAGGCGAAACACAGTAACTGCATATTTTATCGAAATTCAGATATGACCAAAATCAGGTCTGTTTTACCTCTTAAAAAATATATATTATATTTAAAATATACGATATATATTTTTTTTAAAAAAAACTTCCCTCCCCTGTTTGAAGACTACAGTAACTACAAATCAACTCGGCAAAGTGACTGTTTTTGCCTTGGCTAGGCGGTATTACATCACACACAGCGATGGGTTAACTGGAACACGACCCTGGTAAGAGTTAAACTGCTCAGAATCAGTGTACACCCAGTGAAGGTCCACAGAGGGCATGCAGCACTGCAATCGGCCCCCTTACCCCGACGGAGAGCAGGGTGTCAGAGAACTTCTTGGAGAGCCGGCCCACCTCCTTGCACATGGTCTTGGTCAGCCTTGGAGGGGATGGAACATGCAGTTAGAGGAGGAAGGTAGGCAATCAACCCCAGGTGCGTGTTTTGGGGGGCGGGACCACAAAGCCACTGACCCCAGCTGATTGGCCCCTGGAGTGACCCCTCCTCTGTCACTCACCAATTCAATACAAATCATTGACTAATAATAAAATTAGCCCCTCTGTATGAATTATGGCCCCCCTCCAGGCTTTTCTGGAGGGCGATGCAAGGTGAGACAGCCCAACCAGCCATTCATCCAAATAAATTTGTAAAAAAGATACATTTGCAACTAATTATTATTCCACACTAATATGAGTAACACAAGCCACTTTTTCAAATATAACTTCAAAATATAATTGAATTTTATTGAACTTAACATGTTCAAACGGCATTTTCATCCGACCAGTAGGGGGTGCAATTGCACCGCAGACTCACCTGACAAGGACGAGGGCCTGCTCCTGCGCCGGCTTCTCCACGTCCTGCCCGTGCAGGATGAGCTCGGCCACCTTGTGCAGCTGCTCGATGCTCCGCGCCGTCACCTCGGCCAGGCTCCCCACGGAGGACAGGTACACGGTCTGCGGCGCGCACACACATGCGCGCTCAGCCAGACGCCCTCGCACGAGTATGACGTCAGCGAATCGCTTTGGATGGTGAACATGGTATTCATGATCTGGACCATGGTGGGAACACGTCTGACCTTCTGCTGGGTGGGAAGCTGTTGCCCGGCTGCCCAGAGGCACCAAAGACTGTTACCAAGGTTACGGGAAACGGTCATTGAGGCGATTACGCTATAATTTCCCTAACTTGCCCATATACTAATGCCCCCCCCCCCCACTGCAAATTCAGTGTGTCTAATCACAAACGTTAGCAATTCTGGAAGCTCCTCACAGCCTCTGGGTTCCTCCATTCAGAGACACCATTCTTCTGGGTGTCCATAGAAGCCCCTTTGTTGACTGGGATCCAAAACAAAGCCCCGTTGATTTGAGCACATTGGTGCCTTCCCAACATAGCGTTAGATGGTGGTCTGATGACCCTGTGGACCTCTGCTCTGGTTTTAGCGTCAAAGAAACTCTTGTTTATGACCCTAACCCAAGGCCAGGGGCTGTCATGCCCAGCTCCCCATCAATAGATGAGACATGGATTCCTCACCTCCAGACATTTAGAGCTGCTCTCCCCTTCTTGGTTCTCCTGCCCTCCGAGGCCCGTGTTGGGCTCTGGGCTACCGCTGGGCTCTGCCTCCTCCACAGCCTTGCCCCCGCTGGGCCTCTCCACCTCCCTCACCCAGTCACGAGCCTTCACCCAAGCCTGCGGAGGAGGCCGGCATGGGTCTGTCAGCGCCCGCCCCGTGCCAACTGCTACCATTGTGTTTTCTCGCAAAAAAAGTCAAGTTTTTGTGTATGACAAGACATTGTGAATTCTAGAGGTAAGAACCTTGATGCATTTGATTCATGAAAGACCAGCAGGCAGATGAATTGGGAGGATAAGTCTGGTGCATTCAGGAAACAAATGCACACGTACACTCACACGCAATGAAACAAGCAACAAGAAAAAGACATGTTTAGACAAACAACGGTCAAGGCAAGCTGCAGATGGACTATGAGGTGGTACCTTGTTAAGCTTGTCTGGCGTAGCAGCGATGTGGAGTTCAAAGAGCAGGTCGGTGAGAACGGTGACAAACTCTGAGCCATCGGCGGCTGAAGGGACACACGCACGCGCGCACACGCGCACACACACACACACACAACCTAATGAACATTTAGCTTTGAACTGCCCCACTTAACACAATCAAACCAGGTTGTCACCAATTTAGAATCACCCGAATTACAAAGGACACCCATGCGCTGTTGTGCACAGTCTGATCACGTCATTGTCATTGCATCGTAGCAATCGCTGGGCACTTCAGGTTGGACGGCCTTGACTTACAGAAACAAGTAGGACATTCAAAGATTGAATATAGGTCACCATTTTCTTCTGCTTCGTCTTCCTTCCCAGAGTCCTTCTCCACAAAGATGTCCTTGATGGTGATCAGCTCTCTCTTAAGGACCTCTAACGGCTCCCCCTCCAGAGAAGAAAGCTCAGCCTGAACCTGGAGACATACCAGGAGACCAAGGATGATCCTTCCACCCACATAACGCTATTGTGAAAGTGACTTTGGGTACCAATTAACAAGTAAAATCTGGCACATCAGCTGAAATCTGAGCTTCCAAATAAAATATTTAACAAAATAATTAGCACCCCTTAATTTTGTGAGTTCATCAAGCTCTCAGACATCACATGTCGCATGTTCACACTGAAGGAGCTCTGTCTGAGTTTGTCCTGCAGAAGGGGAGCCTGGAATCCACCAATGAGGAATGGTGAGATTGAATGTGGATTGGCTGGCCCTGGGATTGGCCGAGATTACCCATAGCTGACCTTGGCCTCACTCTCATCGGACAGGATCTCCAGAGCTTCCAGGTGGGACAGGCCCTGGTAGTCATCAAAGAGGATGCCGTAGTGGGCGCTGGGCTCGCTGATGGGTTGGTGGCTCAGGCGCTCCCTCTCCTTCTCCTTGGCCTCCTTCAGCATCTGCAGGGGGTGTGGTCACTGCTCAGACTGCAAAGCGGTCCCTTATCAAAACATTGCCTTTTAAGCACCGAGAAAAAAAAAAGTGTTCCCGCTGAAGGACCTTGAGAGAGATACTACAAGAAAGCAAAATCGAATTACTGTAGGAAACTGCTTTGTTCTTAGATAGAGCTGAACTCTGACCATCCTTCTGAATAGACAGCCCACAGACTCAAAAGAATTCACATGACCAGGATATCATGGTTGAGGTGCTAAGATCCTTAGGGAACAGAGGGCTCTCCCAGGATGGATGTTCTGGAATGCTCCTCTGCCCTTGCCTGGAGTCCAGTGCCGGTTTGCCGAGTACCTGAGACAGTGAGACAGTCCTCTGCATGAGAGTCTTGGTCTTCTTAAAGCCGGGGTCACTCTCCGCAAGGACGGTCATGGTCTTCTTGCCAATGAACTCCAGTGCGTCAAGACCTCCAGTAATCACAGACTTGCCCTTCATGAGGAAACATGAAGAAGCTCATGGGAGTTTTACTTACACAAAAATGTTCTGAGGGCAGAAGGAAAAATGATTGGTTCAGAGAGATAACCAATCAGATTGTAGAGGAGGTGAGACCAAGCAACTAGAGAAGGCAGGACCAACTAATCAGGTATCTTGGTCTTACCTCCTCTAGTTGCTTGGTAAGTAAAACTCCCACAAGCCATGAAAAAGCTCAGGTGACCCAGTGTTTATATGGTGGACAAGCTATTAAGGGGGCTGACAAGGTAACAGTGCTAGAACATTGTGGCCATGTTCCATGCAGTTTAGATGATTAAACCCAGACTTAAAGGAGCTACATTTTCATATGGTTGCTGATCATGGTAACTTACTGTGTTTTGAAAGGCACTGGTGATGGTGGAGAAGACACCCCGGGTGGGAGAGGGAACAGGGTCTGCAGCAGAAGCCAGCTCTGCAAGGAGGGCACGCAGAACAAGTGGCGATGGCAAAGCTACTCCTGAAGGCCTACTTATCTCTCAGTGCCAGCTGCCACCTTCAGGAGACGACAGTGGGAATCTGCCTGTCTAACACGGCCCCAGAGTCACCTGTCTCTGCTGCACTCTCCTCCTCAGTCTCCGTGGCCTCCTCACACACCGAGGTCTTGTGGACACGCAGCGACACCCCCGCCTTCTCCTTCACGGCACTGATCCCGTGTCCTGGGGTACAGGGCCCACACAGTGAATGTATGACCCACACTGACTGAGGTTCACACCAGTGACACCATGACTGGGGGGGGGAGGGGGCAGCATGCTACACAGTCGACCAGCTCACAGAGACTCACCCACTGTCGATGTGGCACTGGTCAGGAGTGACTTCCCCCAGGAACCCCAGGATCCCCAACCCTTGACTATGCTCTCAGCTGAAGCCCCCTGTAGCAAGATATAAACACAAACCAGCTCAGGCAGACATGAACTCCCATTCAGCCATGTCGGTTATTTTCTATATTTCTTCTGTGCAACAGTTTACATATTAAATCAAAGGTAAACAGGCCACCCACTTGTCAGGTGTTCACCAGCTTAGTTGTATTGTCAGTATCTGAGGCTTCACTCAATAAATGTGCTGACAGAGCCTTCCGGCCCAAAGCTCGCAACGACACGCAAGCACTGTACCTCCACCCCATGGCCTTCTCTCTCTCCAGCATCTCCGACAGTGCTGTCTCCCTCCAAGCTCACTGATTCGCTGCACTCTGTCATGTGACTTTCCTCTGCATTTGATTGGTCCTCCTGAGTCCTTTTCGTTTCCTGAACAAAAGGTTCTTCTTCATTCACCCCAGCAGTCGGCTGGCTTTTTTCAACATCCAGCAAGGGCTCTGACACAGACTGAGGGCATGGGTCTTGGGACCCTGTTCCACTCATACAGAGGTCATCTTGATGAACTTCTGATAGTGGCTGTTTGGTCTCAGGAGACGGAGTGTCTTTAAGGTCACTCTCCGACATGGTGCTCTCTGTAAGGACAAAATGGAACAAAAAGTAGCTACTAGTACCATCAGATTCATTCATACGCTAAAGTCAACTAAATTAATTCAGTGTCTCTTGGGACTAGACTTAATGCAACCAATTTAAAGGTACATAATTTAAACATTCAAAAATGAAGCTCTGTTGCAGTTTAATATATCTACACTAGAGAAAGTCATGAATGATTTGCTTATGGCTACTGATTATTGTTGCTTATCCCTGTTGGTTCTGCTGGAAATAAGCACAGCATTTGATACTGCTGACCATGACATTTTATCATGACATTTATATGGTGCAGCGTACGGCTCAGTGGGCTAAGCCTCTATGCCTGTGAGCAAAAGGTCGCCGGTTTAAGCCCAGCCTCGGGACATCTGCGAGTCCTTGGCCAAGGCCCTTAACCCCTGGGTGCCGTAACAGGTGGCTCCTGGCCAGCTTGCTCTCCCTTACGGAGAACAAGATGGGGGAGGCGTAAAGATAATTTCCCCATGGGGATAAAAAGGTACCAGTTTATGAGCAAGGCTGGAGTCTTTCGTTGGTGTGAAAAGGCCATGTGAACACTGAATCCACTGGAGTGAATTATGGGGTCCTGCACGGCTCCATCCTGGGCCCACTGCTGTTTGCCTTATACAAGTTGCCCATTGGTGAAATTATTAGGAAACATAGTGTGAATTTTCTCATCATTATGCAGATGACAAAAGCTGTACATATCTGTTAAAACAGATTAGCTGTCACAGCTGTCAAAGACCGAGGAAAGATTTGCTGAGTCAGGAGCTACATGGCCAGTAACTTTGTTCGGGTAAATCCTGACAAAACAGAGGTATTTTCTACTGGGCCTGAGAACAGCCCAGGGTGTTGCTGACATCATAAAGCTTGATGGCTGCCTAGTCAATGTAGGTACAGTAGTTAAAAACCTTAGTGCCACTTTTGTCTCAGCTCGGTCTCTGGATGCTCATGTAAATAATGTTAAAAGGTTAAAGAAAAGGTAGAACAATGTTGTCACTTCAGTTCACACACACCTTCATAAACTCTAGACTGGAATACTGCAACGCCCTATTGGTTGGGTGGTGCCTCTGCATCATTAAATAAACTACAGTTGGTGCAGAACACTGCAGCAAGAATTCAAACTGGGAACAGGAAACATGTGCATATCTGTCCTGTACTGCCCTCACTCTACTGGCTCCCAGTTAGGTCTTGTTTTGACTACAAGGTAGTACTGCTTATCTATAAGACACTGAAAGATCTAGCACCAGAGTAAATTAACAGTTTACTGGTTCCATATAACACACCTCATTTGCTTCACTCTTAAGTGATGGGATACCTGGCAGTGACTAGAGTGGAATGGTTGTCGTTTGGTTGCAGTACATCCTGTTACAGACTCCATTGTTATGGAATAGCCTACCAGCAAGCGATCAAGAGTCAGACTCACTCTCAATACTTAAGTCAAGGCTAAAAATTCACTTGTTTAGTCTAGCATATGGTGACAAAGCTGATCGCTAGTTCTCACCTACGTTCTCAAGGGTCCCATGTGCTGTTGCAATGCTGGTGCTCAGGGATTCCTCATGCTTGAGTCCCCCCCCCCCCACCACCTCTCCAGCCTAGTTAAGCCGCACTACAAAATACCTCATAGAATTTCAACTATTTATACCTAGACTATACACAGTTTTACTTTATAAACTAGGACTTTGCTATGTGTGACTTACTTCACTGGCACTAGGAGTTTGGGCTCCCCCTTAGATTCCAAAGGTTTCTTCCTACTGGGGAGTTTTTCCTTGCCACTGTCCCCTCCGGGGCATTGGGCAAGGACAATATAAACCCCTTTAAGACAACGCAATATTGTGAAAATGCGGTATATAAATGAATTTTAATGGATTCGAATATCTACGATAAATAGCAGTAGCAATGCATATACGTCTTTTACAAAACAGCTACACTAAAAGGAATCATAATGATCCATAAATACGCTGATGCTGTCATTAACATATGGATTTAGGGCGACGCCGTGTGGTCAAATCGTTCAAAATCACTGTCAACTCCATTATTCGGATAATGAAAGGTCGGCTGACACAATGCGAAATCATATATTGGATATCAGCATAAAGTATAAGATACATTGTTAGAAGATTGCAAGTGTAAAGAAGTTGTACTAGTTGGACGGAAATCTCACTACAAATATCAGGCTAAAACTCAAGATCAGGGAGGCTACTCAAAACGTCTGTATAAAAGTACCGACAAGCTATAAAAGAAGAATTTACCCGCATAGCGCTGTGATTCATTCATCATCATCATATACTATTTCCCATTAATCGTGTAGGCTGGCACGTGCCGAATGAATAAATAATATCCACTGGGAAATATTTTTCAGCAACTAAGAAGAATCATGTTTGTGAAATGACTTACTTGTGAATTGTGCAGCTGGGGTCCGTGCATGAATCCTACAGAAACACTCGGTAGATCTTTAAACAGAAGTCATTCTGGGTTCAGATGAATTAAAACGCACGGATGTTTTCTGCAGCTGTAACGCTCGCCTTCCGCCCTGCCTTCCCCGCCACGTCGGCAGCTCGTGTCCGTGTTGTGAGCGTGACGTCACACGGGAGCTGCTGCTCGCCCCGGATGAGCATGCGCACTTGCCCGATGGTCATTGCCGGGCGTTTTAATAAAAAACATTTAACGCCTTTCAACGTGTCAATCGAGCGAGACTGAAACATATGCACATATCTGAGGAGATAGTACTAACTTGAAAGAAATGCTACTTTTGTGATCTTTGAGAATTTTAACGGGTTAAAATACTTATCAGTATCTGTTATTTAAGGTTATTTATCAATAACTCATGAGATGAAGACTTTTATGGTAGTTGTGTTGGCTTTAAAAATACCTTTCTCTGTAAGTAGCAACGCTACCTAATAGAAGCGTTAAAACAACCCAGCAGTATCTTTATAAACAAAACAACATGTAGCAGTTCAAAGTTTTATAACTTAAAATTGCGATATTATTTAATTCAAACATCCAGATAAACATAGTCCAGATAAAATTTGGGCATGAAAAGAATTTTTTGTCTGCCCTGAGCGTGGCTTTTTAAGCGACGGATTTACACTAGCTGGCGACATAACAAGTGTGACAGTCAAATCAAGAGAATCAAATGACAGACCACCTCCTGAAGACGGGGTTCATTTTCTAGCATCATAGAGCATCTGTAAGCAACTGGCTCGTTGGTCTAGGGGTATGATTCTCGCTTAGGGTGCGAGAGGTCCCGGGTTCAAATCCCGGACGAGCCCGGTTTTTGTCCAGCCTAACCTCAGCAGAAAGTTTGAATTTCTCCAGCGTATTAGGTCTATAAGACGCTGATGCTTAAAATCGGTAGTTTTATGGTATGGAAATATAACTCATATTTTTTATTTCTGTCTGACGTTCATTTCATTATATGTTCCTCCTGGATGCAATTATGACGTTCTTCACATGCGTCTAACTGTACTATCTTTAGACAAACCAACTAAATGGATGTTCAGTGCATGGCTGGACTGAGATCATCCACGGCCCTGGATTTCGGCGCCCTCCACCGTAAGTTTTACTGACTGGGGAGTCCACCGGCCCACCCAGTATGTCAGTGGGCCAGTAAAGCGTTGGGTCAGTACGCTTTAGCTTGAAAATACGCAGTTACATTGTTGATCTAGCACTTTGAACTGTGTTAGTTCTTCTGAGTTCCAGCGGCCAACGTGGGTCAGCTCACTTGATAGACTTGGGTCCGCAAGTGTGTGTAGGGTACAGGCGCCATGTTCTTTCTCTAATAATTCCCTAAAGAGTGAAAGGTCCAGGATAAAAGATATCACAGTCTCTATGACAAATATACCTATCGGTCCCATTCCAAATGTACTGGTTTGATTACCCATTTAGGGTGTAACCTAAAGGTCATAACATTCTTTGGAAATTAAAACGCCTGAGTTTCCTCGTTCTGAGATATTTTCACGTATAATCGCGTAGTTTTCCCTCAAACAGAGGAATAAATCTAGAGTTACAGTTTCATATTGTTATACTTTATATATATTTTTTATCGTTATAACCACTAGATGGCAGCGTCGAGTCACATTTCCTGAAACGACCACTTGCTGTAACTTTGAAAACGTGGCATAATTTTTGAGGTGAAGTGGCCACTATGCTTACAATCACGGCTCGTTGGTCTAGGGGTATGATTCTCGCTTAGGGTGCGAGAGGTCCCGGGTTCAAATCCCGGACGAGCCCATTTTTAATACCAAATTGCAGCAGTATGAAAACAGAATTACATAGAGAAAAAGCCAAACTCTTACAAATCGTCTTACTGTGTGAAAAAATGCTTCATAATTAAGACTGTGACATTTTGAAAAATACTTTGATATGGATCTTAGCATGTACGAACAATTGCATGCATCACTTAACTTCCGTAGGCTGGAAGAAAAAATGCAGGGAGCAACAGGTAATCCCAATAAAACGTCACTCTGAAAGAATGAGGCAAAACCTATTTAAAACGGTCATAAACAAGCGTGATGTAATCAGCCTGAAAGATGGCAGAAGTGAGTCACAGGCAAGGAGAGATTGAAAATTCAAGAGGCTGTAGACTCAAGCCACTCGTTTCCTTATAAGGAAAATACTGTTAAAGTAAGGTAAACAAGAATCGGTATCAAATGCAGTATTGTAAAGCGTTTATTATATATTTATAGTAATACAATAAGCTAGAATGTTCATAAAAAACTGTACATTCTGTATTTCTCTTCACAGTTTGATATGACATCATGTCATTACAAAGTTCCCTTTCGAACTGCCAACCTAAAAGATCTTTATAGGAAAAGAGCTCAGTACAAAATTCACATCTTTACAGAAATGCATAAAATTCTTTGTGATACAATTAAAAAAAAAAAATCATGCTTTAAAACCTTTAATAACCCATTCAGTCTTAACAAAATATATTACAATTTTTGTTTTTTGTTTTTTTAAAAAAAAAAAAAAAAATTTGCAAGAAAAGCTTTAAAAAAAAACTACAATATATATATTTGCGAGTGGAAACGTTTGCACTGTCGCAGGACACCATGGCAACGTGACCGCAGACACACTGGACATTCTACTCCAACACAATGCCTTCTTTCTGACGTTATCTGGTAAAAAATGTTTCTGTCAAAAATCACTTATTTGCAGCTTTGTGTTTGCGGTATATTACTGCAGTATAAAGTTTGATTATAGTATCACGATAACATGGTTACAAGCTATGCACACACATAGTAACAATTGTGTGATTTATGTATACTTTATAATTTGCGTTTGTGTCAGCATCACAGTACAACCGCTAGCGTAAAGAAAGGGGAGCACAATCTTACATTCTGAACTGTAAAGTGTCGGTCATCTAATTTAACAATTTACATGCAGCTCAGACAGATTGTAGGGGGGAACCAGGATGAGAATTTGGCTCTTTAATGATATTAAAGTGCAAAAATTTACTTATTTTAGGAAAACCTTCAAAAATATTTATGGTCGGAAGACTTAGGGTTTGAGTATGTTGAAAATGCACAACATTTTGCCCTTAAGTGGCGTTTAAAGGGAAGGAAAAGTATTATTACTCATATCTTAACTTGAGATTATTTACTGGAGATTAGTAAACTCATAATGCGTTATCTATGGAATATTCCTGCTTTACAACGGCATACAGCATGAATCTGGCCCGTTAACCTAAATAACTATAGAACAACCAGCTATACCAACAAGCTTGTCCCTTCTTTGCACTTTACTTTCCCTAACAAAATGTCATATAGAAAAAGAAAGAGACACAATGAAATATACATGCTATTGCTTCCCCATAACCAGCCTAAATATCTCTCAACACAACAATAATGCCCAGATGACACGGTTCACATTTTACGAGGTAAAATCCACCAAACAGTATGTGGAGAGCCATTCTGTGGGCAGAGCCTTTGATCCAGCCGCTGGCAGCCAACAGGAAGACCCTGGAGGTCCAGAGGAAGAGGAAGCTCTTGACCCAGGAGCCACATGGGGCCAGCGGATGCCCTCGCTAAACGGACAGGAAGGGCCCAGTCAGACCTTGGGCCCACAAAGGAAAGGAAATCTTCAGCGTCACTTGACTTGAGTGAAAATGCACAGCGGAACTGAAGAGCAATGCCGACGGCTCCCAATAGGTGGCGCCAAAGCCCAGGAATGATGCACGACATGCTGCAGAAGCCCACAGACACATCCTTCAGGCTGGCAGGTGCAGTGCTCAGGTTTCTGCACAAAATTTAAACTGAAGGGTTTCCTCCCACCGGTGAGAGGAATCTGTTTCTGCTCACTTCTGTCATATCGCTGACATTCTGACAATGTCACAGCAGAGAGGCAGGAATCCTCCACTGATTGGTGACACTGCGAGACATGCATGTTGTGTAGAAAGTTCTAGAACACAGCTCAGTGGTGAGTATAAAGCATATTACTGCACTGCTAACTATAGAAAAAGGTATAAATTTCATTTAAGCCCTCCGGATGAAAGAGAAACGTTTGCATAGTCTTTGAAAGGATTCACATTGTGTAGGTGCAACCTGGGCTTCATGCCCGATGTCCAGGTCATGCCCGTCTCCCGTGCGATTCCAGCCAGCAGAGTCTGCTCATGCCAGCTGAGCATCTGTGCCATCTGAGGGCTGGGCTGGGACGGCACAGGGATGGGGACACGCATCTAATGCAGTGGTCATCGGGTCAGAGTTTGAGGGGACAAAAAGTGACATGAGGTGAATGGAGGAGGGTCTTCCGTCGTAGGGACACGTGTCCCCATCTTGGGTAAAACCCCAAATGAGTACCGTCACAGGTGTCGGAGTGGCCTTTACGGTCCCGTGGATATGTGGCCAGCACGGGGTGGGGGTGGGGG
>JAODJW010000050.1:1792265-1818540 GCA_026777045.1 Hyperopisus bebe
ACGGGGTGGGGGTGGGGGTGGGGGTTAGGAGGAAGGCGCTCTCCTGGCTCACACCAGCAGGTGGCGCTTCTTGTGCAGGGCCAGGTGGTCAGAACGGGAGAAGCTGCGCTCGCAGTCGGGGCACTGGAAGGGCTTGACGCCGGTGTGCTTGCGGAAGTGGCGGGTGAGCTCGTCCGAGCGGGCGAACTTCCACGTGCAGCCGTCCCACATACATTTGTAGGGCTTCTCGCCTGCGCAGAAGAGGCGGAGACAGTCTTAGGCCAAGACCCCAGAGTGCAGATTAAAGACCCCCGGACTGCAGACATTGGCACACCGGCAGCTCGTTTACCTGTGTGTGTGCGTCGGTGAGCCTTGAGGTGCGAGCTCTTGGTGTACACCTTGTTGCAGCCAGGAAAGTCACAGCGGTGAACACGGCGCTTCTTTAGGGTGTCCGGGGACTCTGCCGGGGGCGGGTGCTTGCCACAGAGCCTTATCACCGACGGGCTGTTGCTCCTAGAGAGTTTTTTTTGGGGGTGGGGGGGGAGAGTGAGTGTTTGAGCAGATCTAATCAAAATGGGGCAGTGAAGTCTCTCAGCACTACAGCAAGCCCTGTTCATAAGCCATCAGCTGTAGATATATTGATACAGATTGGCAACACGGCGTAGAATGCATTCAGACATTAATAGGTGCGTTTTTTTGCTCTATAACCACTAGGGGTCTCCAAAACAACTGCCATTTACACACCTTATAAACCTACCGCACAACCACACAAACATGGGATACAGCTTGGGCCAGGGACATTTCATTTCACTTTCCAATTCATTCTTTATGTTAGAAATAAATGTCTGAGCTCCACTCTAGCTTTTTTTTTTTTTAACAAAATATTTTTCTGCATTTAAACGCTAACAATATCACGAGGTAAACAAGTGTGCACACACCCCCCCACAGCTCCCACCACACCTCGTACAAACACTGTAATTAACATTTCCTGCCACTCCCAGTGACTCGCTCTCTTGCTCTCTGTCTCCGTCTTTGTCTCTCTCTCTCTCTCTCTCTCGGGTGCAGCGCTTTTTCTGTGTAACGCTGGGGTCTAAAAGTAGATTGGCACCACACCCACAGGGCGTGTAAAACTGACCTTCCACCTTCCTCCGCAAACACGATGACACAATGCTTGTTTTTGGTTAAGAGTTCAATCTGAGAGTTCAAGTTTCAGCATGGAACTGCCACACGCGCCAAAGACAAACACCTCATGAACTCCCAGCAAAAACAGTCAATCAGATCCCCCGCCCACGTCAGGGCTCCCAGAACACATGGAGACACGGTGTCTGACTGGTGCATGCTGGGAGATAAAATCAAGGCATCAGAGAGAGGCAGCAGGGATGGCAAATTAACATGTAAATAATGCGGTTTGTATGTTCCTTTTATCGCCAGGATGTGACATATTCGTCAATAGGATGTCATGGGAAAATACAAACCCTGGCATCCAGGTTAGAAAAACACTACTTTTGTTGAGTAACAGTACTGCTATCAGATGAAGGAAATTATCTTGTCGTTTTGACACACTTTCAGTACCGAAAGAATAACGCACTACATGACACGTGAAAATATTGCAAAGCTTAAGAAGTCCGTCAGCTCAAGGTGCCGTATTTAGTTACTTTTATTATTACTGTATTGTTGTCAATATTATGTACTGTATTACTTTTGCAACTTGCGTACAAATTCCATTTAATGACAGAATTAGGGACCAGATCTGGGAACTGCCTGTGATAGATTGGCCATTTCCACTATTTTGTCCTGATTATTCCAACAGAAGTACTGACACAGTATGGAAGTATGTGTACACACACGCACACGCACGCCGCTACAGATTAAAACATATCATACTGGGTCTCCCACCCAGACCAATCCAATCATGTTCCAAATTTTTTAGGGCCTCTGTCACTCTGGGCCCCCTGATTCCATCCCAACGATCCCTCCCTTTATGGTGCCCACAGATGTCCAGAACTGTGCGAAAGTCTCAGGCAGTCAGAGGAAATGTTTAAAGCTATTTATCTGGGTAGTAAGTGCATATGTGCTCAGAACGAAAAAAAAAAAAAACAAAACACAATTAACATTAGAACATTTGAAAATTAAGAGTCACACAACAAAGAAAGACTGACAAGTGCTTCCTCCGCTCTCCAAAAAATGTATCATGATAGACGGCTGGATGGACACAGCTTCAGTTCCCAAACCTCCTCAGGGGCATCTCAGCCATTCCATGTGTTTGTTACATTTCACCACCATGCACTGAATGGTGTATACACTTAGGGTGACACTTAATTAATTCATTGAAGAGGTTTTAAAGAGATCCTGACTACACATCTGAGGTGAGCTGGTGGTCGAGTCAAAAACACACAGGGGTGTATTAAACGGTTGCTGGACATACAGGGTCGACTATAGGAGAAATTTTGAAATGGCAAAGCTGACACACTTTGACAGAGATGATGATATAGTTTTATACCAACACGAAGATCCTTTGAACATCATTTTAATAAACTGCCCAAAAGTTTTGCACAGTACTGTACATATACAGCATATATGTTTGTATATGTTCACTGTAGACTCAGTGTATATAAGCCTCGAAATAGCATCAGTGTCCGTGGATTAAGAGAATGTGTGTTAAGAGAAGGTGCGTTGGGCATGCCCACACTGGTGCCCCATGCTCCCCTTGGATGGCCGCAGCCCCCCCACCACCGTGCCTAGGGACAGAACCCAGCACAGAACTGCGAGGGCCACGCTTTCAGTTTCAAAGAGAACGGAGGCGTGAGTTTGAGTTTGTGCAACTCTTGCGGCAACATGGGGACTGCCGCCCCCTACTGGAGAGAGGAGGACAAACCTGTCCTTCCTCCAGAGATTCTAGTGTCGAGGAGTTTGTCCTAAATGCGTGGACGGCGAGTCTCATGGGAATGGGCGTGGAGGTTAATCTTGAACGCTAACAGAGGGTGACATGAGGGGCTACAGACATGGCCAGATCAGAGCCATGGTAATCCAGGTAAGGGACCCCAAATGGATTTCGAAACCTTGTCCCAGGAATTATCAAGTTGTGTCCGTCACCGGACAAACTACAAGACAGTGACTTACTCGGCGTACAGGTGGGGTGCGGAGATGACCGAGGTCACCTCCTCGCCGAGGGCGTCCTGATGGTGCTCCGCGGGCGGCTCGCACTTGATGGGCTTCAGCATATTGTGGGGCTCTTGGCACAGGTCCGTGGACCTCATGGGAGATCCTGGGCCATGACAGGAAAGGTCACATCGCTGCTGATCTCAAGTCGAAACACATCGATCTTAGAGCGTGACGAAGAACCGCGGTGATGGAGAAAGAGAGCTTGCCTCACCTTGCCTGTGGGAGTGCAGATCTTCCCCGGGGAGGGGGGGCACTATGATGGATTGGGGCAGGGAAAGGGGGGAGGGGTAGAGGATGGAGAGCGGCTGGAGCATGACGCTGGGAAGCACCGGGATCATGCCGGATCCTGGGGGCGCGTTCGGGAGCAGCTGCGTCAACATCGGGAAGGGTAGGGGGACGTCGGCGGGGCTGAGGCGGCACGGGGGAGAGCCGGCCCCGTGTGGGGACACCGGGCCCAGCCGCTTGGACTGGTGATGCGCCCCTGACAGGCCGGAGATAAGGGGTACCGGCGATCCACGGGATGAGGAAGGGGAGCCCCGCTTGGTGAGGGAGAGGTCCACAGGCTCCAGCTGCGAGGGGCTGGCGCTGGGCAGCCGGGTCATGGCGGCTTGGTGCTCCTGCAGGTCATGGATGTCCTGCTGGTGCTGATTCAGCTGAAGGGGACCCATGGCGCCGGGGGGCGTGGGGGAGAAGAGCACCCTGATGGTCTCTGTCTGGGACTTCAAGCTGGGGAACTTCTGGTACATCTGCAGGAGAAGAGGTGGAGGTGCGCAGGAGGAAGAGATAAGAAGGAGAGAGCAGGGCGTCAGAGAAATAGCCAGGAGAGGTTTGGGGAAGGGGATTCTCTTTGACATTATTTTTATTTATTAATCAGACGCATTTATCCAAAGCGTCAAACATTTTCTCTTGAGTAAGCAGGTCAGACAGTCCCTGGAGTAATAGGTGATTAAGGGCCCTGCTCAGGGGCCCACTAGTGTCATCACTCTGTCATCTGTGGGATCTGAACAGGCGATCTTATCAAAGGTGTAGCGTCTCCGTGAAGGATATGCGCTGGGGGTGGAATCAGACCTTCATTACCCAATACATTTCTCATAAATGAAGCTTTTCCCGTATGGTGGCACTGAGCTTATAGGCACGACGCCCCCCGCCCCTGCCTTGGCGCGACATGCCAGCTGGGGCTCTGCCAGATTTCAGATGGCCGCGTTCGACGGGGAGGGCTTTTCTGCCGCGGCGAAACACAGAACCACCAGGAGGTACGGAGATGACAGAACGTCCGTTTGCGTAATGGGAGCAGGTGAAAGGCCCCGTTAGAGCCTCATGCGGAAGTGCCGTCTCCCCTGACGAGGGGCATTAGTGATCGCTGGATGGATGGAGACCGGTTATCAGCCTCACCATGTTATGGACTGACCGCCCTCATCACAGCTGCTGGTTGCCATGGGGGCATTACACTGTGTGGGGTTGGGGGGGGGAGTCACCTTCCGAGGCCCTCTAACATGACCCTGCGCAGCCATGCCACCCCCCTTCTCTCGTTCTCTCAGTGGGCTGGCCCAGCCACTCCCCATCCCTCGCCTCATTGGCCATTCCCCCTATTGTATGCAAATTCCACGGTCTGTTTTTCAGGAAGGAAGTGGCCTGTACAGCAGCACAAGGCGCCACTGACTGGAGAGGGCGTGATCGCGAAACAGGGGGCCCCGTACGGGTGAGGGAGGCTTCCAGCTCCGGCGTACACCGCTTAAAACACAAAAAAACGTGTTATTTCCTGTTTGGATGCAGCCCACCTGGTGAAAAACAGTCCAGCGGGATGTATAAAAAACCGGCTAGTGGGTAAAGGAAAACACCCTGTGACACTTGCGGTCGTGTCTTCTCCGGCCCCCGCCCCCCGAGCGAGAACGGCGGGTGAACTTACCGCCCCCACGTTGGTGTTGGCCGGGTGGTCATACATGAGCATGGCTGTAGGCGGGGGCCTGGAGGGGGAAGAGAGGGAGCAGACAGGGGGGCGTTAGAGCCTAAAAAAAAACGTCGTTAAGGCAAAAGGCCGTCTCTCTGAGTCCGAACACCAAGCAAACATTAGGAGATCAGAACATCATCACCGTAAACAAAAATCAAGTCGAACATTCCCATCTCAAAAAAAGAAAAAGAGCAAAAACAAGAGAAAGAAAAGTAAGTGTCGTTTACAAATATGAGCGGTTCTACAAATACAAATGCTGTCCCTTTTAAATAAAAAAGTGAGTAAAGCGGTACCATGAAATATAGAACCACTAGAGAAATATTCATTTAAAGTATTAATTGATTCTACAGAACGGTGTCCAAAGGAAGAGAACAAAGCAATTTAGGGTGACACAGGCCGGATCGGGGTATGATCTAGTGATCCCGTGATCACCAGGCAGGTCCCGAGTTCACTTGGTTTACTTGGACAGGCTATAAATCACACCTGACGGAAGAGAGTCGACGTTGCGTCAGTTCCCGGTCAGACCAGTCCGCGTATTGGGAAACACACTCCCAGAACTCCTCCCTGACATGGACCGCGGCCAAGAACAGCATGTTCACGCCCGACCCGGATGGATCACCTGCCAGAGGCGGGGGGGTGGGTTGGGGGCAGGGGCTTTATGAGCCTCAGCGAATTTTGGGGTCAGTGTTAGCCGGAGAAGGGGGCAAAATTCCAGCCAATAGGGGAAAAGCTCAGCACAGCAAATAAGTACAAGTAATTAGGTGGCCCTATTATTATTATTGACAATAATAATACATGTCATCATTATTAATATACTAATAATAAACATCATCATCATAATCATTTTAATCACATATGTCTTTGCTCAGACGATACTTGAAACCCAAGCTACTATAAGTTACGATTCCATTCCTCCCTTAGTGGTCCAACAGAATGTTCTAGGCCTGGCTCCTATATCAGCCGCTCTCCTGTATGCACCTCCGCTGACACCGGCAGCTTATCGCAGCCGGCGGAAGGTTGACCGATATCTGCGGTTCAAGGTTCAACGCAGTTTAGCCGTATGTAGGCCAAAAACCAACCAAACAGCAGCCCTTAGTCTGGTAAACATGGAATCTTTCACGAATGAACAAAACTCGCTACCGTTCCATTTAAAGGGACAGCTCAGGAATATAAAATTAACACCGCATTAAGATTAAAAAAAAAAAAAAAAATGCAACCTAGCCTAGGCTGAGAATGTTGTTAGGGCTTTGCAAGTTCATATTACATATTTAAAATATTTGTTTTATTTTCTGTTCAAATGCTAGATTGTAATCTCAAGCCTTATCTGTCAGCACATGTTGCGCTGTAAAAAGAGGCGCCGTAGCTTTAAGAGCAGCGTGACGATACTTCACAGAGGTTGGGGGTCCATATTTGTTTGTCGAGTCATTGATTGCAAAAATAAGAATTAAAAAACGCCGACTCATGCTTCCTAAAAAGAGGAAGCCATAAGGAGGGTCCATACAGAGCGACCCCAAGTGGCTCCTTCTGGCTGCGGCGTACAAGGGTCACAGGTCACCGTAGCTCAACCACAGAGCTCCGAGTTGGGCTTACAGCGGGTTCACACATGCATGAGTTCGAACCACGAGGAGATGTTTAAGTTTACTGCCAGCACTTTGCAAGGTGCCTTGGGGGGGGGGGGGAATGTGCACGTGGTCGCCCGCTGGTACGAGGAGTACCCCCCACCAGCATACGTATGGGGCCTGAGATCTGGCTGGCCGAAGTCCGCAAGGGTGTTGGCATAGTCTGGACGATCCACGGGCTCTGAATGTAATGATTAACACCCTGGCAGAGAGAGAAGAACCGCACTGGATTGTGGAGCAGGTAAGGTCACAAAGACACATGCGTGACCTATAAGCATCCAGACACATCGCATGGAGACATTAGGGGAAGTCCATAGGGTTGCTCAAAGGAAACACTGTGCTGTCACAAAACCCCAGATGACTGCACCGCTCAGGTTCCTGGTCGACACGCACACACAGCTATGGGAACGCCGGTCGCTATTGCTCCTCAGCTTCAAGCCACAGCACGATTACAACAGAAGAGAAAAGAAATAATCTTTATTGTCTAGACAATGCTGGGAATTTGCCTTTGGTCTCGCAGTGTAAAGCGTAAAGAATAAAGTTTACAAAACAGAAACCGAAAATAACCGCAACAGCAAAACAACAACATACTGCTGAAAATGATACTGGAGTCCAAGCATGTGAAGTAAAAGCTGAATTGATTCTTAAAAAAATATATACGAAAGGAAAATGTCAGTATGATTTTATGCACTTGGAAGGTGGCAAGAACGAGACACTGACGTCATTTTCACAGGATCGATAGTATTTAAGGCATCTAGAGGTTAAAAAAAAACCAAAAAAAAAAACCACAGGACTGTTATGACATGCAAAACGACATCGGCACGCGTCGCCTTCACATTGAGAGCCACCTGGAGATTCAAAGGCGCCATCTGTCCGGCCCTTTCAAAAACCCAGCGACAGACGACCGACGACTCTCTTCAACTTTGATGCCGTCACAAGTCACTTCCATTAAACTGTCAATAAAGGGATACCCAGACAAATTTTATAGGTTCTATTATGGGTTTATAAAATATTTTCTAATTACAGACCCAGCTGCCAGCAAGTCTTTAAACTTAATTACTTGCAAATGGCATTATGTCTGCAGTGGGGAACGGGTTCGAGACAGTAGGGTGCGCTGTTTCTAATCCTGGGGGAGCTTGATGACATGCTGGCATGTAAGTGATGGTGGACAGACCCCAGAACAGATCCATGCTGCGGAAACACACACACACACACACACACACGACTCATTTGGTTTTCATTTCTGTGCCCGCTAACCAAACGTACGGAGATCCGGACGGACCACCAGAGGTTCAGTTCTGGTGACGGTCACTGGTAATCGCAGACTTGGAACGGTCCGCGGGGGGGAAAAGGGGCTTCGCATGTGGGCCAGCAGGACCCGAGCCCGGAACAAGCCGCTGTCTTTGCTTTCCTCCGTCGTGGTCTTTTCAGCGCCACCCAGAGGTTCGCCGCGGAACAGCGCCCTGACATGCCACGTGACGCCAGGACCACAACCTACCATCCCACCTTAAGCGGGGGCCGTGTAACAAAGACACCTCTCACTGTCCCGCCCAGCCAGAGACATCTGAACCAGAACAGACAAAAATCCAGTGATTCTTATTTCATATGCATGCAGCTGGCTGAGCCAGAGCAGAACCGCCTTCCCAGGCTGAACAGGATCCAGGGCAACACTTTATGTTCCTCACTGCTACCTTTTTCCTCATCCTGTTTGCACAGTTTATTGCTGCTAACTTTGTCCTCCTGTGGAGGGGGGGGGGGTGCTGTTGTTTCATCTGTCTCATGGTCAAACGCGGTTTTGGCTTGCGGTTACGCCACTGGGGCCTCGAACCACAGACCGAGGTGACACCGATATGAAGACCTGGAAAGGATGCAGTGGGGTTATGCAGTGGGGTTTATTACTGGACACTTTCAACCGGCGAAGGGGGGGGGGGGGGTATTGACCAAGAGTAACAGCTAAAACGACACGGAAAGATAACTTCAGACGAAGTTCTGCAAACTTCAGAAGTCCCTCACAGGTTATTTCCCAGTGACTAATGAAAGAAAAATACTGTTTCATAAAACCTATTGCTCAAACCAACACGGGAGAAGCCTCTGGGACTGTGGTCACACTGCACACTGGCTCCAGAGATCACACTGCACACTGGCTCCAGAGATGACGCTCGGGGTTGGATGTTTTCGAAGAGAAAAAGTTCACTGCGTGCCACCTGGGATGAGAGGGGGAGCGACTACGCTGGCGTTATTTCCACACAATATGGAGGACAGGGGAGGAACAGGAGGGGAGATAATGTGGGGCGGGGGGCCAAGGTGGTGGTGGTGGGGTGGGGGGGGCATGCTCTGAGCATGTGGTTTCCTGTCTGGGCCGGCTTCTCTTGCTTCTGACAAAACCTCAGGGAACCAGAGCCAGAGAGAGGGGGAAGCCAAAATCCCTCCCTCTGGCCTCCTGGACAATAAGCGCCCCCCCCCCAGCATAGAGACTGCTGCCTGGCACACTGCCCAGTGCCTGCCTGGCTCTCCAGCACCAGTAACACCAGTACCGTTACAGTACAGCATTCCTACTACAGCAGCAGTCCAACCTCAAACTACTACAGCTCCCATTAAACCAGTATACTGAATCAGGGCCATTTTACTGGTTATACAACTGTTATACTATAACTTCCACCACAGAACTGGTACATTAGTACTGGTCAGTGGTACTACATCAGTACCACAGTCGAAGCAAAAAAAATATATATATATACTGCTACAATAGTACAGTTAGATGGGTGCTCATAAGTGGGCAGAACCCGCACCAAAGCAAACCACAATAATTTATCTGATTAAGAGACTGTAATACGAAACAACGGTACTTCCTTTGTGCCCATGGTGCTTGATGGATGCCTGGCATACCATCTCTGATTACTAAGGCTAATGTTTGCGGTAAGGGCGTTGGTGAGCGCGCCGAGCGCCTCCCCGTTTACAAATCAACAAGGAAATATTGCGCGGGAATGCACATCTTTCAGCAAACTCGAAAGAAAAAAAATTAAATGGAATATGCGTGTTGCACAAATCTCTGCTCAGGGAGCGCAAACTGTACGAAAGGTCAGCGGTGGGTTATGCCAGGCTACAATAACAAGTAGCGCTATTCAGTTTCTCTAAGTCCCTTTCTTTGTATATAGCGCCCTACCCAGGACGACTGCCCCCAGAACGCTTAGCACAGATGTAGCAACTTAGTCGAAAACAAAGGATTTCCGACGGTATCGTGAGAGACAGCCGGCGAGGTAGCGGAGAGCCACACGTACGACTGATCGCGGGCAGGAGCGCGGAGCGGCCCTTAGACCCGCAGCGTTCAGGAGGCGGCCATGAAAGGGGACCACAGACGGCAGAGCTGGTTAATGTTTACCGGGGGCGACGGCCTGAACCATGACCTCTGAGCAATAAAACCGGCCTATGAAAGAAGCAGCTTGTGTGTGTGTGCGTGTGTGTCTGTCTGTGCACGCATTCCAGTAGATAACATCACAGTGTTGATCTTATGGATCCTGTGACTTAGGGGTGGTTCTGGAGGTGGGGGCAGTGCCCTAGTGACAACATGCATGCCCCCTTAATTATTATTGTCATTATTTACATTTATATATGGGGGCTAAAACTTTATGCGCCGGGAACAGACGAAATGCAAACACAAGCACATTTTCCTGAGTCTCTTAACGCGGCTGTGCCGGTTGCTTCAGGTGGTGGAAATGGAAGTTAATGACAAAAAAAAAAAAAAAAAAAAAATCAAGCTTCTGGAAGCAAGACAGTCTAAACAAGAAATCGGAGTGAATTGCATATCTGTAAAATCTATAAAATGTAACTGCAAAGCATGGCATAAATATCTTACCGGTTTTCAAAATTGTCTTTTGCTTCTTAATGCCGACAGTCTAGTTTAAGTAACACTTGGAGGACATAAAGGTCAAACGCATCTGTCCCCCCCCCCCCACCAGAACAACTGGCCCCAGTCTGCCACCCTCCCAACTGAAATGGTGTAGAACCGCCACTGGTGTGACTCCGGGGCAGCATACGGGTGGAGTGTCTGGGAGTGTGTGAGCCGGGACTGAACCACCCCTAAGCCCCCTATACCTCCCACCTGGCACGCCCTCCAGAGACTCCAAACAGGAAAGGAGCCTGCATGTGCCAAATGGAATGTCTGACGCAAACCCAGGCCTTGAAACGAAAAGCAGAGGATGCAGGGCTACGCTGATGAGGGGGAGATGGGGGGCGGGAGAGGGGAGGACAGACCGCAGCGCTCACCCGACTGTACATGCGGGAGGGGGGGGGGGAAGCAGTGAAATAAAACCTGACAGAGACCTGGCTTGACTTACAGCAGTGAAGAGAGCGCGTCGCGTTAACCCTGCACAGGCAGTCCCGCAGCCATCAGCGGGAGAGAGGAATTACACGCCGCCGTGCCGTCAGCAGGACCCACACAGAGACACCGGGGGACCTGAGTATCAATGGCGAGGAAGCCGCTGGCAAACATGGCCGGCCATTCTCCCAATGCCTGGTAACTCGCATGATAACATGAAACGGGATGAAAGCCAGCGACACACCCTTCGTGCTCGCAAATGACACACCATCCATGCCCTACACATTAAGTCCCTCAAACAATCCCCTTTTCTCCTTCTGTGTTATTTAACATCTCAAACGGCACGTAAAACCGCAAACGGCACGTGATTCGTAGAAACAGGCTCTTATTTCACCGGTGTCCCGGTTTTCAACGCTACAGGTTAAACAGGGATAACTTTACAGTAAGAGCACAACGCTGATCCCGCAAGACTCAGGCGCGTCACCGCGTCCGGCGTTTAGTTTATGTTTGTCTTTATATAAGATACAACCAAGTACAATGGTTTTAGCTGGCAAACCAGGCAAAGTGTCCATTTAATGCGCACGTATGGATTAATATGTCCGCTTAAGCCAGTAAGCCTGAACCGGACCCGGACCCCCGGGGAGGAAAAAAAAAACCCAACAGACGGGAATAAACCCAAGAGTCGCTTTTTCATAAACCTCGGCCATTTTCGTCCATTTTGGAGAATCCACTCATCATGAGCATTTTTAAAAGCCCCTACGTGCCATAAATACGTCGGATAATACGTTTATACGTGGGGTATGGCAGCTTATCCCGGGAAACGGGACATTTAATAAAAAACAGCGACAATAAAAGCATTACACAATTTATATACGAATCGCAGAAATATTCATTCTGTTTTTTATTAATACTATCACGTATACTAATATGCCAAACATTATATACAATTTATAAATTGCGCAGCTTTTAACTTAGGATAATGTAAATTATAGAGGAACTTACGTTGAAATTGTATGAATAGGTTTACGGTCCAGTGTCCGGGGCAGCAGACCCAGAGGTCCCGCTGTCATCTACCAGCCGCGGTGCGGTCCGATCGGAAAAGCCTGGCGCAGGGAGCTGCGTAGCCGCCGAAGCACCGACATCGGCCGGCGCCGTCCGAGCCCAAGGCGCGTCTGGAAGTAACAAACAGGCGCTCGCTCGCCTCTCGCAAGGAGAGAAAAAAGTTTCACAAAGTAACAAGGCTGGAGGCTTTACTTTGTTTTAAAAAAAAAAAAAGTCCAGAGCACATCATACGCCGGTCACATGACTGCGACAGGGGCGAGCTCTGGGGCGGGGAGCCGGACGATCACCGCGGGAGGCGAGGGCGGGGACACGGGCGGTGCCATCCCGGAGAGGCGATCGCGGCCCCGGACTGATGACACGACGCGGGGGGGCGATCCGGAGAACTGCACTGGGAGGGAGGTGGCCGTGAGGCGCGTTTCGATTTGGTGTTATGGGAACTGAGAGATCTTTACCACGCCTTTTTTTACAGCACATTGGATGTATCAGGAATGAAATCTGCTTGGGTTTATTACTTTGTGGTTAACGCCTATTCGGCAGTTCCCGCAAAGCCAAGCCGGATCTATAGCGCACGGACCGGCATAAAAGATGTCAGTGACCAAAACGCAAACATACTGCAACTGTGATCGCGTGAAGGGAACCGATAAACCTTGTCCATGAAATAAATGAATGCGCCAGTGGGAAACGTGTTGGGAGCGGGCCGGCGCGCCTGTCCGCCCGCTCCGCACAGCCCGGGCTGACTGCTCCTTGTCCCCCGAGGCTAGTACTCCACCTGCCGCCATGATCCCCAGCTTGTGGCTCATCAAGGTGCGATCCGAGGCTGGCCTCTTTCCCGTCTCTCATCTGTGGCCTGCACAGGGAAATAGAGAACGAACGAATTCGTCGTGCGCTAATTAATTTGCGTGACTATCGCAGGAGTCAGAATGAGCATGGCGGTTTAGTTTTGGGTTTCCGCGATTTTCGGTCTTAGTCGCCTAGGCACCTGGTAAACTTAAAGCGGTTTTAATTAAGGCCAGATCTCCCGCAAAGCTCAAGTCCTTGTGGTATGTATTTGTTAGTTTACTCCCACCTTCCCTTATTGTTACACGGTTTTAGGTAGGCCCAGTGCGCTAAACAGACAAGAGTCTCACAGAACTCAGTCTGTCCTGCGCTTTGGGTTCTCCCACAATCCATTTTGTGGACAAACATGCCCTGTCTTCATCTATCTGTGGACTGCTGGTATCTTCAATCTGACAGGTAACATAACACACTATATGATTCACAGAAAACTGCCACTATATTCCAGTGAAGTATATGTAATGAATTTAGTAATTTTCTCTCGCATGCAATGCTTGACTCCGACCCAACTAAAGGTATGCATTCTGAATAACCCACAGCCAAAGATAAATTGGGGTGGGGAGCTGTCAAACCCATAATTTTCATCCATGGCTACGTGCCTGTATGTATTTTGTAATGGTATGCCTGTCAGAAAGGAGTAATTTAGAGGAAATTCTCTGGAATTGCATTGTGTTTGAAGGGCATACCAGGGAAGATTGGTGCAAATCACGTACTGTTAGCTTACAGCCGCATGGGTAGAGAAAGTGCAAGAGAGAGACTAGACGCTTTATGTTGTGTCTTAGTACCAAAGCCCTGTAGCTTACATAGGACAGTGATTACAAATAATAATAATAATAATAATAATAATAATGTGCATCTGGGGATATGTTTGGCCTCACAGTATCTTTATTCACTGCATTATCTACAGAACTCATTAGAGCAACACCTTAGTGCCTCAACACGCCCATCCGACAGGACAAACAGTACTAAATGAGCTACCAGTCACCAAGGCCCTGGAAAACTTTACCAGATTTGCTGTGGAGGCATTTCTCCATGCTAATCTTTAACTGGCTGATTCTGCAGAACACAGCTGCCTAAGATCTGACAAGCTGGTCAGCTGGTATAGAGAAGAAACATTTTCTTCCAGAAAAATCGCCGAAATTTTGTTCACGTTTGCGCAGCAGGAACCTCCACAAACTGTGGTATATTCGAAGACTAAAAAAAAGCTTAACTCTAAACAAAGAATGGAAATTCAGTCGCCAAAGGCTAGATTCATCTCTCTCTGTGAAGTGGCAAATTTGTGACGTGCAAACATGTCTTTCTAATTGGAGGACGGCTGTCGTCTCTCAGACCCCGGCTCAAACACAAGCTAATCTAGATCGGGTTTGCTGATGTGATCTCCCTAGAATTTTAGCGCCTTTCAGGCAGAAAGACTGATGGAAAAAGTTGGGTTGTAGGGATGCTGGATGTTCATAAAATATGGAGATTGTGAGCGCATTTTCACAGTTGGATGTTTGTGAACCAATGCACATACAGGCACACCAATGCGTGACTGTTTAAACGGACGTGGCAATGGGAGTCTAGATGAACAGTGGTAGCTCCCGGGCCGAGTTGCACCTGTGTTCCATCTCGCTTGTACTTGATTCACCCAGGAATCCGGTGAGAGCTCTGATGAGTCCTGAAGCAAGCCGACTCAAATGATGAGGGAACTGTCCTGGAGCTTTCGCAGCAGGAGACGCCTTCTCAAACCTTCTTGTTAGCATCTCATTGTAGCTGTGCTGAAGATGACTATGCTAATGCAGCAGAGTACTGGCGTTTCTGGGAAATCAGACGAGCTTCTGAAAGTAATCAGAATGGTGCCAGGAGGACTGGATATTCATGTTTGCTGGCATCCTGTTCGGCTGAACCTGAATCATTTCGTTGACCTGTAATGGGGAGAGTAACGGGAACAAAGCGACGCTGGTACTGCTTTTGCATGTCGGTGGAGCCGAGAAGAGGAAATCACCCCTGACGTCCATGGAATGGCCTTTAGACCAGGGAGAGAGCAAACACGTGGACCATCGGGGACCGGGTTGAGAAACACGGCTTTAGACAACATCTGTGATTACTACCGTTCACACCTTGTATTTCTGTGGAGCTCCTTTGGTAGCGCAGACACAGTGGTACAGTGGTCTCCTGCGTTGTTCCCTGCTTTGTACCCATAGCATCCAGACCACCCGTCGCCCTGAATAGTACAAGTGCTTGCAGAAAATCGATGGGTGAGTCTGCATTGCAGACAGACCATATATATGGATTGTGGTGTGCAGATTACTAGCATTGTGACATCATCTTTTGGAACTGAGGGAAGTGTCTGATTGGCTCTGATTGGATGCCCTTTAGATGGCAGGCCATGCCCCATTCTTGATTACTGTGCGTGGGCGGGGCTAGACCTCTTTTGTTTGAGATATTTAACATACAGGTGAGTGCTTCAGTCTTACAGGTAGCTGCGCATAAATATGATCATAAACAGTCATTCATTCCACAGGTGTTTACCCTCATGCTAGTTTGTGTTTGTGTATGAACTGTAAACAGTCCTTTGGCATTTTATTCATGCTGCCAACTGAACAGGCATGTAAGCAGAGTTGATAATAGCCCAGCAAGCCAGCTGTATGTGCACTGCTCTTCATTGTTATCATTGGTCACTTCACTCTGTGAAATCATGAACGTATTAAGCATGCCTTCAATACCAAAGGCTTTGCTGTGGTCAGAGATTATGTATTCTCAGAGATAAATTCGGTGGTTAAAATAGCCTAATTGCGTAATAGTTTTAGAATCCTTGTCATTTCTGTGGTTCCGTATATATGTACTCACAATTGTCTTTCAGTTCATAAGAGTCATAGTTACATCTAGCCTTTTAAACACCATAATTCTGATTGAGCAACATCAGTTTGATGAGTGAAAGGCATCAGCTGACATCACACACTGACACTAAATGTCCCCTAATTGGTCTATAGGGCAGGGAATTTATGGCTGTGATTGGAGGAGTGGAAGGCTGCTCTGCTTGGTGGCTCATTACCTGCTTCAGGGAAATCCACGCGCCCCAGGGCTGAAATGCAGCAGAAGTCGCCCTAGACTTCAGGGGAAGTCGCAGTCCAGAGAGCAGAACACAAAGCGCCACATTGGAGGTGGATTTTACCCACATTTGAATGAAATAATCCCTTGCAGATTCAGGAATAACAAATTACACTCTGGGTCTCACTTCCTGCAGTCAATCATTACCGAAATGGCTGACTTTGGCCTGTTGTGCTTTCAGCCTCCTGTGATGGACAGTGCAGGATACCGCCTCCATGCACGGATTCACGCGGCGCTTGCTTTTCCTTTGAAAGCGCAGTTAGCGCAACCAAAATTCATCTTCACGGAAATTCAAGTTTTAAAAAAGGAGCCGCATAAGGCCCAGTGTGGGTTATCTGGAGGCGGCAACATGAAAACAAAGAAAAGGAGAGGTTACACAAATTACAGGAGTCTTCACGTGACACGTGACGTAACTCTGTTAGTCTTACCAAACAGCACTGATGACTAACTTATGATTAGCTTCAGTCATCACACTAAAGCTGACCTCTGCATTTACAACAAAGCAGGAGTCTTTATGATATATTAATTAGAGGTGTTTTTGCATGCTGTTACATAACACAGTGTCCCGGAGACACTGGCCATAGATTTGCATTGACATCTACTGTAATTTCAAGATTATTACAGCCCATTGTTTAATGTTCGGGAAGCCTGGTGGCAGATTACAGAAAAAACCTGAAAGGCCTGAATGAAAAAAAAAAAGAATGAGATGATGATGATCACCACCACAAAGAGCTGGGGACATTCCAGGGAATTTTGTTTTAACAGACGCTTGTCTGTTATAGCAAGCTGATGCACATTTAAATAAGATAGTGAGAAACATTAAGCTTCAAAATGACACTCACACCGTGTGGACACCCTCTGCCTGAACAGAACGTATCGTTTCATGTTTGCTAGCAACTAAGCCAGACCTGGCATCTGCACCATGCATGAGTTTTAGGTAAAATCCAGAAGCGGAACGCTGGAATTGGATAGATGTGCTTTGATGCTTAGTTTAGATTATTGGAATGGAAACAACGTATTGTTTATTTTATTGAATATGACCTAATTGCACAATCTGCAAAGCTTCTGTTTTCACAAGCTATTTTGCATTTTATTTCCATATTCAAAGCTTGCCAAAAGTGGAGGTAACCACAGGCACCTTGTGAACCCAGGCATACCTTGAATTACCGGAAAAGTCGATACCCGAATAAGATAAGAGAAGGTGACACCACTGACTTTGACCACAGTTAGTAACGAAACCTGCCAGTATAACTCATCTTGAAAACGGCTCCTGTCATCCTGTCACGTTCATTAGGAGGTCAAGGGCATGAGTTGCCCCGCCCACTCTCGCACGAGTGGGGAAATTGCTTTCACCCACTCACAGCCTTGTGTTGGAAAGCCTTCATGTTCACGCATGAAGGCAGCGGCGCTCGCACGCAGCTATTTTCCTGTAGGCAAGCGCGAAAAAATCGAAAATGGCGAAACATAAAAAAATAATACCTAAAGCGCTCGAAGACGGTCACCCACGACGTTGTGTGTGTGAATGTGCACGCAATTTTTTATTTGACGTTAAATAAAGGCAATACCTGCCCTCGCCCTCCAGCCCTGCCGGGGCGGGCAGGTAGGCGGGCGGTGGGGGGCGTTATACTGGGTAGCGGGAGTTTTGCCAGGTGTGACAAGGCAGATCTGCATGCTGCTACTTCTGTTCCCGCCTCATTTTTCCCAGACACCCAGCAGCCATGTTTTGAAATTTTGGGTGAGTCATATTTCTCTAGCCTTCAGCGTGGGCCTTCACCTGGCACGGCGAGGTTGGGAGCTTCGACAAGGAAACAAATAATCGGCTCATTATGGCAATTACGAAAACAAAGAGCGTCGTATCTTGGAAAATCTGTCAGTCAATCTAACTACCCTACTGCACCATTATCCGTCCAGGCATATTAGCGGCTCCCATAGGGAAAACACTGGAGCCAAATGCTAAATATCTGTTTCTACCTGCAAGCAGGCATGCAGGATTGTACAATCGTGCCCCTCGATCTCTCTTTCTCTTTCACACTCACACACACATCTGCATGCTTCCTAACACTAGATCCATATTGTCACACAAACACAGCCACCATAGTAACCGTGTTTAGCAAACACGAATCGCTTCATTAGGGTCGCTCCCGCTACTTCTTGGCACTCGTTGAAGCAATCCTCCCCCCCCCCCACCGGTCGCCCGCAGACTTCTTCACTCTGACAAGAATGTCTTTCCTTTAGGTAAAGAGGCACATTTTTTCAAACCTTAAAAAGTATCCTTGATGAGCGTACAGCTTGAACAAGGGCGGCGAGATTCATGAAATGAGGTGCTAAAGCCTTTATTGGGACTGAATGAGTTTCAAAGCTTAGAATGAAAGGTAAGTGAAGAGTTAACCATCAGATTCAAGATTCAAAGCGTTTATCGTCATATGTACAGCAGAAAAGTGCATTTCCCTGTGCAATGAAATTCTTACTTTGCTGTCCACACAAAAAGCCGAGGTACAATATAACAGAAAAAAAATAGTAAATAAATACTTTGAAGTGTAATGTGCAGACGTCGAGAAGTATCTGTGCATTTGTGCAAATTGAAGGTGTGCAAAAGAGCTTAACATGCAAAAATTACAGTACGAGGTAGAACGTCGAGAAATATAGAGGAGTCTGGCTTCAGCGAATCTCTCTCTACCCCACATATGCCGCAAAGTGAAAAGCCTTCAGAGACGCACAACCATAGAAATCAGTGTGATGTCTTTTTATGAAATGAGAATTCAATTCACCTCTTGTGGGGGCGGCTCAGGCCCTGGGGTAATTAAGCGTGACGGACCGCCTGTCCTCTCACGTACCTTCCTATCAAACCACACCCAGCCTCACCCGTCATTTGCATAGTGCCAGCAAGGTAAATGTGCCGTTTCATGTTGGTGTGCTCCAAGGGCGTGCTGCTGTGTGCATTACTTAAAGGGCGTGCCACAAAAACCGCCCGATTCTGTAATGCGGAGGCTGAGATACACACATTCCCCATAACAAGTTAAAAAGCGTGACCGATTGAACAGGCAGGGGATTTAAGTCCAAACAAGCCAGCGAGAGTCTAACATGGGCGACTTCCGTGAGCATTTTTGCACGGTGAACGTGCCTACATAGGTGCCCACTGCCTGTGCCCTCTATGCACGGGGCAACTTGCACACTGACGCTATAAAGTGGCAATTTCTTTGGCTAAAACTGTTGGGCGATCATCTGAAGGGCTAAATGTGCTGATTAGCCATGCCGATATTATTATATAGTATGACACAGCAAGTTCGCAATCCCCCACACAGTGTTTGTAAGTATGGCCACCTGTGTGTGTGTGGGGGGGTTCACCTACATCCAGGTGTGTCTGCGTGTGTCCTGAGAGGCCGGAGATTCTGGCGAACACGTATACGAAGCCCCCTGGGCAGTGTCCTACGTGAACTGAGGGCCAACAACCGACTGGGTTCAGCGCCCGCCGACACCATTGCCAGAAACATCCATTCGTGGAAGTTTTACTCACACAAAAATGTCCTGAGGGCAGAAGGAAAAAAATGATTGGTTGAGAGAGATAACCAATCAGATTGCGGATCAACCAGTCAGACATCCACAATCTGATTGGTTCAGAGAGATGACCAATCATTTTTTCTTCTGCCCTCAGAACATTTTTTGCGCAAGTAAAACTCCCATGAGCTTTTTTCCTCTTCCAAACGTCGCGCTGCAACCTGGCCAGGGAGAGACACGCCAGGTTAATCATCCCACCCAGTAGGATTCTATATTCGTTAATCTGGCAGCGCCGCCGCAGCAAGTGGGACAAAGAGCGCAGTCATCGGAGCCCCCGACAGTTCGATTCCCACCCTTCTATTTCAGGCTAAGGTTTCCTTAACCAGAGGGTGTAACAGGATGACTGCCACACCCCTGGTGCCCTCGCTCTTTTCACCAGCAGAGAACAGCATCCCCATCACCCGCACCTGCTCTCCATGTTCTGGCTTGGTGCCCCCACGGACCCTGACTCTCACCTTATCTTATTCAGCTGAAGCGGCTCTTTTTTCTGGGTCGTTCTTTAATTTTAAGACGCGCACGCGCTGCGGCTGGTCAACCACGGAACTCTCGACACCCCACCCCCGCGGGGGGTGCAGAACAGCTCCTTAGAGGTGGGGAGCCACCCTAGAGGTGTTAATGCAGCTGCAGTTTTGTTTTTTTTGGCCTGTGCGTCTGGTGGGGGGGGGGGTCACGTCCCGGGCGTGTACATCTGCCGTCAGCACATCAGTTCCTTTCCGGATCCTTACATGATGAGCAGCCACTTGTGCCTGTGTAGTGACCACATAGCCATTCCCTCCCGTGATAGAGACCCTGACTCCTCGACGCCGTACACGATGTGGGCCTCATGTTCACCTCCCATGGGTAGAAGATCCTTCCCTGGACTACCTTTCGGCACGGCTAGGCTTATGACATCTCCAGGAACACTAAAACAGAGAACCGCAGAGTCCTGCCCCAGCAGAACGAGACAAGGACACTCAGGGGTCTGGTCAGGACCCTCCGGATCTTCCAGGGCTGTGGTTTAACTCAGGGCATGAGGTACCACGCTGCTGACCAGCTTTTCGGGGCTGTAGACCCTGTGAATGAATCCTCCCAGCAGTGCCTGTGTGAGACCATGGAGCTTTGGAGAAGGTGCTGGGAGATCTGCTAAATGACACCGCCCTCAGACCTCCTAGAGTCAACATCTCATAACAGAAGCTTCCAGAAGAGGAACATAAAGCATGGGCTAGATTCAGCAGACTCCAGAACCCCAGAAACAGCTGAATCCAGTCTCTCTACTGTGTGGAAAGTGCCGTTGTGATGAGATGATGAAATGGGTCACATGAGTTTAGTCAAGAGTGACAGTGAGCAGATTTGGTTGCAGGTTTCCTAAGGATGTTAATTACAGGGAACACAAGATGGACCAGGGTGTCTCTCCATGACAGTTTTGATGGACTGCAGGTTCTGATGGACACATTCAAGCCCGAGCCACCCTTCTGTTGCAACAAGCAGGCTCTGGAGAAAGGCCAGCTGGCTGTCATCATCTTCCTCACGCCCCGATGCACGAGCTGCATACGGTGCTTTAACACAAAACGGCCAGATCCTTGCGAGAGCGACGAATGCACTGACACTGAACCGGGCCAGCATCCAGGGAACACGACGACGAGATTCAGCCCCTACAGCCAATAAAAGGCAAGGCTGACAGTGGTTTATGGACAAACCGCAGATAGCTGGAAAGGTGGCCAACGACAGACTTTAACACCATTTTCATTCCAATTTACATGACATCATGACCGCAAGATGATTAGATGTTGACCACACAATGATCAGTGAAGTTAAACCAAAAAGCTACGCACGCAATGAAATTGACCTTTATTTGATCACAGTGTGACCATAACTAAAGAATGAAGGTGGCATTTAAACCCCCAACCAAAGAGACATATAACTCCCACCCACTAACTTCCCACAATCCTGGTTTTAGTGGATTTCATAGAAACATTATAAGGCACACAAACCTATACGCAGATATTTTGAGAAGAACTAGATCATCTGTTCTCCACAACATGGCACCTAGGTGGTTAAACATGAAAGACTTGCCCACTGCTTGATGGAGATTCATACACGCCTCATGTGAGGTGTACAAACACACTGCATCAGGAATTTACATGACAAATAAAGTGAGATTTATTGTCCGCCGGAGGCCAGCAATTACCCACCATTTTATGGGTTGGCGTAGCAGCTAATTGATGCCGAGATTTGATTTTCTTGTGGTTACAGGTGCAGAAGCAGGATGTGACTTCACCTGACCGAGACTTGCATGTCACTCAGTGCCAGTCCACGGACAGGTCGGCCCTCTTTCGGCTGGTGGGTGTGGCCGGAAACCATGCCACTCTGGAATGTCGATAGACGGCCACGAGGGGCCCCTGCTGCCGGGACGGGCCGCGGAGACTGAGGCTGGGTCTGACAGCTGCTGTGAGATGGTGACCTCGCCGGTTCGAGTTTAATCTGAGATGCTGGCAATGGGAACGTCAACAGCGGGGACTGTCCGTGGGGCTCCGACATGGGACGTCCGACTCGCGCTCGGCAAAGTTGGACTGGAGGTCACGCTCTCACGCACGATGCTACTGGGGGGCAACAGGGAGGGAGGTGATGGAGCCTTTTGACTGAATGAAAAGTAAGGCTAAGTCAGACTGTTGGAAAGCCAGGGAAGAATTTTTTTTGGGGGGGGGAAGAGGCAGTCTTGTCAGATAGCACTTGATTCACAGCGCCCAGCCTGCTGCCCCCCCAGTCCCTGGTCAGATGTACCCCAGGTCCAGTAGGGCAGTGTTTCCCAAGCCGGTCCTCTAGGACCCCGAGACAGTCCACATTTTTGCTCCCAATTTAACACACACAGACACAAAATCATAAAAAGGACGAAATCTTTACTACGATATTGCCGAAGAATATGCAGCGTATACGTAAGCTTCATAACAGCACTTAAAACAGACGTGCAAATATGAATCACCCCCCCCCCCCCACCCCACCAATCATGTGTAGCTGAGGAGACACACACACGCACACACACACACACGCACGCCCGCCCCTAGGCAAACGGACGGCATCCCTGCTGGCACTTGGTGTGATGGTGGGGGTGCTGGCGGGTCGCTGACATGGTGACGGGCGGGGGGGGAGATTACCGGGGAGTGACGGAGGAGAGTGTGGGGGTGTGACCGCCCCCCACCACCCTGTCTGGGTGGCACCATCTTATCACAGACACACACGGGCTACATGAGCTCAGCCTTTGCTTGTTCAGTGCAGAGAGGCGAGCCGGGTCAGGTTCCGAGTCCACAACGGCTCCGGGCCTCGCTCTTCTCCCCAAGGCTTCCGGGGTCTCGGGGTCTGCTTGCCTCCTCGGGGACGGTCATGGGGTCAGCATCACATCAAAGGGGGTGGGCCGTTAGTGCTGGGCCCCGCCCCCTCGAAGCAGGCCAGCCGGGCCCTGAGCGCTGCCACAGTGTCCCTGAGCTCGGCCCGGTCCTGCTCCAAGGCGCACACCTCCTGCCGCAGGCCGCTCTCGCTGCCCAGCAGGCCCTCCACGTTGGACTCCAGGCTGCGAATCTTCGCGTGAGCCACCTGTTGGGGGGGGGGGGCGTTCCAGAACAGACCATGTGATCAGCTCTCCAGACCCTGCTAGGACTTGTAACGCTCACCTTGTTGTTAACGCTGGGGTGTGTGTGCGTACGTGTGTCTGTGCGAGTCTGCTGGAAATTCCTCACACACCGCGGGCGGGCGGGCGGATGAGGGTGGGGCCGTACCTGCAGCTCCTCCAGAAGGTCCAGGTTCTGCTGCCGCAGGCTGCCGACGGCCTTCTCCAGCTGCGCTGCTCGCTGCGCCTGGCTCAGCGGCGACGGCCCGTCCAGCAGCTCATCCTGCAGCACGTGGTACTCCACCTCGTAGGCCTGCAGCTGCTTGGACAGGTCCATCTCGAAGACCTGCCAGGGCCGGATGGACCACTGCACCGGTTAGGGGGGGCAGAGGTCCTGGGGGGGGGGGCGCCCCCGTGTGGCCAGACGAAGAGACTACAACACGCTGAGGGTGCACAGGTCCGGCCATGGCAGCTGGCAGCAACGGGACACGGAACCAGAAACAGACCCTGCAATACCCCCCCTCCCGCTATGGGGGCCCATGCCAGAGGGCTAGCCTGAGCACGTTCCCGTCACGACCCGCATCAACCCCCCCCCCCCGCGGCTCCCAGGAAATCCCGACCTCGCCTCTTCGGTGTCTCGAAAATGTTCTTAAGCTTATCCAAACCTTTTCATTCTGCTTTTCTGCATCGCATCCGCCCCCCCCCCCCTCTTTTTGGAACCACGCCAATGCATTGAGAAATGTTACTTGACGTTTTACAGAAAACAATCCTTGATCACCAGAACGTACCATAGAGAACTAGCGACCAGAATACAGGCGACAGCAAATGAATGAGGCACCAAGCTTCTGAGAAAAGGTTCACTATCTCCATCTAAGGGTTTACAAGAGTCGGAGAGTGTCTTGGCAAACGCTACAGCACGGCAGTCAAAGGGCTTGTGCTCTCATTGACAGCTGACCCTAGATAAGACGATGACGCCTCTCCCACACGTTCCCATGTCAACGCTACCTGTGCCACGTTCCCTGGGGTATATCTGCAGCCGAACGTGACCCAAAGACCACCCCCTCTCAATGTTGGAGACGCCTCCTCTCCTAGGAGTGGTGACCGAAAATGAGGGCAACTAAAGGCGAGGCCAAACTCAGGAACCACAACGAGGGTCATGGAAGCCAAAGTGTGAAGATGTACAGGTCACGTTAACTACAACCCAAACTCTTCCTAAGCCAACTAACTCGACTTCTTGGGATTTCTTGTTCGGTAATGGGTGGAGATCCGCTTGGCGTCACATCCATAACACTGACAGAATGTATTTCTAACGTGCAAATTAATATATGAATATTGAGGATTTGTCTATATTCACCAAAGAGGTTACATGAAAAGATCTGCAATCCGACTCATTGATACCAAGCTTGTCGATGCTCTGAGGTATTCTGTTTGCTAGTACGAGTGGGAACATCACATCCTTAACGCTGGAATGGCGCTGTTAGGCCTTCGACCAGCTGGGCCGCCCGGCCTCGTGAAAACGAAGGTAAACAGAGAAGGCCGTTTTGTCTGCAGAGCCGTTGTGAACCACGCCTGGTATAAACGTTAACCGGGACGTGATAAGAATACAGGGAACAATAACCAGTTTATCAACCCAGCTGAGAACGACAAGTACATCTAGACTGAAAACGGCAGCACCACAACAAACATTTTATTACCCACAGAACCTGATAGCAGAATCACCACTCCAGAGGTACTGTGCAATTTGAGCTTATCTTCAGAAGGTACGGAGCTGGTGATTACAGACCATCACCTGACGAGGTGTAACTTCAAACTGTCACACCATCTCCTACATTCCACGTCTATACCCAGTGTTTCCCAATCCGGTCCTCAGGGACCCCTAGACAGTCCACATTTTTGCTCCCAGGCACAGTCCATATTAGGGAGGATAGGAGGGAGCAAAAATGTGGGGGTCCAAGGACCACGTCGGCAAACACTGGTCTATACGACACTTGCAAAACCCAGGTGTCTGACTCCAAGTTTTACGGAGCGTATTCCGGACTGAAGGCGGAAGAAGCGGCGCACACATACATCTCCACACCTGCAGCAGCTAACAGAACCCGCCCTCCACACCACTGTCGTCGTCGTCTCCGAAAAACACAAAAACATGTGCGTGGGGGCACGTGCTCACTGGTTAGAGGCACACGCCCAGGGCGGGATCACGCGAGAAAGTTAGTGAGAAATGACAAAGGCGTGAGGCAAGCTGTGCCGGCCTTTTCGGCTCACTAATTAAATCAATGACTTCCTGTTTTTTTTTTTTTTTATCCCCTCCTTCACGCACACACACACACACGCCCTCCCGCCCGCACGCACACTCCACTCCGGGCCACACCCACCCTGACACCGCGACTTCAGAGTCACTGAGGCAGAAACACAAACAAGCACACACCTCGTCGTGCTCAGCTCCCGTGCCCTTCCACACACGCAGACTCACGTGCAGACGCACGTGGGCCGCCCCTTTCTTCCACCCACCTGGCTGATGGTCTTCTCCATCTGGACCAGGCCCAGGTTGGGCAGCGTGGTCTTGATGAAGTCCACGATGGCCTCCAGGTTGTCGTGCTGCAGAATCAGTGGCTTGTGGCTACCCAGCAGGCTGAGGGCCACCTTGAAGATGACCTCTGACCCCTGGAGGAACAGCATGTCTGGAACCGCCGCCCCCCAAAAAAAAAAAAAAAAAAAACCCAAAAAAGACGAGGTTAGGGAATTTTCGGTGATGTTCCTCACTTGGAGGTGTTGGGATCACGTGACAGATCTACAGAGTCGAAACGGGGGATGCCAGACCATAATATATGTAGAGATGGCAAACTAGTATCAGGTCAGTATGCCTGACTGGGACCCGGGGGGGGTTTAGCCACGTAGCAGCTAATGGGGCGGTTAGACAAAGGAACAATAAGAAGGAGCGACACTCGGCTGGCTGGGCGTGAGCGTGACTGGCACCTCTGCCGTTCCCTGGGGGACGGGCGTGTGACTCGGGGGCAGGGAGGGGGCAGGTGACCAACCGGCGCACAGAGTCACGTCCATCCCAGGGGCGGCTACTGGGCCAGCGGGAAGTGCAGATGCTGGTGGAGGGGCGGGGGTGGGGGGAGGTTCCTGGC
>JAODJW010000050.1:1840601-1850767 GCA_026777045.1 Hyperopisus bebe
ACCAACCATGCTTCATGTCTGCCGATGATGTCACCACCACCACCCCTCCTTCCCAAAACCCTCTCAGGCCCTCCCACTCCTCCCTTTCAGAAGACGAGAAATGCCCGGGGGATGGGCGTATGCCAGTGTGCCCCTCCGCTGAGGCCGACAGGAACATGCGCATAAACCTGAGAAAGATTGTGGTGTGACCGGTACAGGGGGGGCAGGAGCTGGCCGGCTGGATAGAAAGAACGAGAGGCGGCAACGGAGTGCGAGAAAGAGCGAGAGCAGAAGAGAAAGAGACGAAGGAGAAAGGAAGACTTACTTTTTCCGACTTTTAAAAACCACCCTGTAGCTACACAACAGTATTTACCCTATTGCTGTTTCTTTCAAACACAAAAAATAAATAAATAATATATAAAAACAACTTAAGAAATAAAGAGAAGAAGAGAGAAAGGCTACCGTCCCTCCTTTTGGAAAAGAGAGACTTAAAAAAAAAACAAGCTTCCGTGAAGCTCCTGTGATTGGGAGGTGGCGTGTTCAATGCTCGTCTAAGCGCTTGTGCTCAGCAGCTCTCCCACACGTTTGCCGAATCTCAGCCAGAAGCGATCCTGGGTCTTGTCGAGGCTTCACACTGACTCACACCATGACTCTGAACCTGCCTGACTCTGCATCACAGCGGACAAGCAGCGGCATCCCGGGTGTACGGCTTTAACCGGCTCGTCCTGTAATCGAACTGATACGCCGCCAGCCGGGACAGATAAACAGACTCCCTGCGGAATGCTCAGCTGGAGTGGGCAGATTCCTTCTGCCTGACGGCGTTTGGGCCGACAGAGGTGGCTGACGGCAGCAGTGCAGAGGTGTCGATGCTTAACACGCAGGCGCTGGAATCGTTCAGCCCTCTGACACCTGAAAGTCAGAGCAGACTGACAGCGAAGGGTATAAACCAGGCGGCAAAGTCCGGATTGACATGTTAAGGCGACTAAAAAATACCTACCATAGTAATATCAGAAAACCATCTAATCTATCATCTAATGTCCTAGTGTCCCCTATGCTCTGTTCCCTTCCCTGCAATAGTAGCACAACAATTTCATTGTGTTCCTTGGAACACACGTGACAATAAAACCTGAAGTTGAAACTTGAAACATACCGGGCATATGAGAATTCATGCATATTTAAAATCTACATCAGAATCTCAAACCCGACCACTTTTTACAGTTACCGCACAGGCAACTTATACGCAGAAGCTGGAATCCTTTCCCATGCAGGCCAAGTCAGGTGGGGGCAGCAAGGCCAGAGTTCAAAAGCTACTGAGTAAATCAGACATAAGTGCAGTCAGAGAACCACACGGCAAGACGGGGGGGAACTCGGGGCGGAACTCGGGGGGGGGCAGCAGCTTCGAGGGCGCCAGGACACCGATGTCAGTGTTGGATCCGAGCTAAACTCTCCCTCATCCACATGACGACTTCCACATCAAGATACATGTCCAATAATATCAGGACCAGCAGAAAATAGGGAGAATTCTGGGGGGAAAAAAGCCAATAGGGACAGGCGGGGGGGGGGGAGGCGTCCTGTTGGCGATATCCCGTGCTTATTCTCGTGTCTTACGATGACCGGAGAGCCCTCAGCTCCGTTAAACATCGACCAGCCGGCCAGGGATTCTCAGCGGAGTTTTCTGAGAAGACCGTACCCAGAGCGACGAGGGTCACATGACACACGAAACGGGACCATGTGACAGCCGAAGCCCAGAGATCCTTAGACCTCGTGCACTGCGGAGTTCATAATCGTTTTGCTGACACTCAGGTCCATCCCTGCTGTCATGCAGCAGAAGGTATGGGGCAGTCAGAGTCCTCACTACCACACTTAAGGACAGTTTTTTTTTTTACCCCAGCGAGGTAACCAGGCTAAACAGGGCACTGAAGTTCTCCCACACGCAGGGACACAGGAGAGTCTTCCAGTAGGGGGGACAAAACAGTGAGGAAAATGGTCTCAACTTTTAAGCTCATCCAGCTTGATGCAGCGACTTGGGCTAATGGTTTAATACACCAAACATTTCGATTGACACTGGCTAACATACATTCACTGTTACTTTATTGCCTGGTACACAGTTGCCAATCACCCACAAATGGCCTACTGGCCAACAGCCTAGACAACACAGAGCCTTCTATATAATCCGTTGCAAGTTTTAATTTACTGAGCCCCAGTATACTGTAAGGGATACACATCATGTGAGGACACACTCAAAGATATATTGTTTTATTCTAAAAGGCATAATTTCACATTAGTCCAAACATAAATGAAGTCAAGCTTTATTCCAGTAACATAAATCTCAGATATGGAGAAATTATGTTCAGCATAAATGATATATAACCTATACCAAGCCTAAGTGTACTAGCATCGATTGCTATATTAAAGAGCACTGTGACAGATCTTTGTTATTTTTTTGTTGCATACTGCTTTGGTCCGAGTAACAGATCAGAGTTCCTATATAACTGGGTGCGGGGGTAACCCCCGTTATCTGTACCCCTGCGCACACACAACCCCCAAACACCACACACTATTCACCAGAGTTGTACTTGGCACGTATATATTGACGTTTACACTGCTTACGCATTACATGTCCTGTGTTTGTTTGCACAGCTCAGAGAGTCGCAAACAGTCTCGTCGTACTGTCACGTACAATAACAATTAAAGAACTAAGAACTGGACGGTGAACACGCTCCACAGACCCACGCTGTACTTGCCTTCTGTATATTAAACTCGCCAGCTGAACCTGCGGAGGGAAGGCTTTGCGCACCGTCTTCCCGTTAACGGCGCTCGGCACCTCTCAGTGCCGGTAAAGGCATGACGCGGCTCCGAGTTTCTCCCCTGGGAGACGGCCGAGACAAATGAGCTCCTCCATCATGCGCTCGCGGAACGCAACATGTAGCCACTGCGCACGAACCGCGCCCTGATCCCGCGTGACGCTGACAGGTTCAGACCGTGTTTGTGGAACTTTAATACCGGTGCCAGTGCTTTCAGTGGAAATGTTTTTAAATTATATTGGCGCAAGTCTCTCCGGTTCATAAAAACATAAGCAATTATCCACACACAGATGTCGTGTTAGAAAACCACAGAACTGTTTCTGCAATATCCTCATTTATTTTCCCTTTGCAAATAAAATGTATTAGTTTTTTTGGCATTTCAGAGGGTCAGCAGTTTTCCCATTTAGTTTTCACATTTAGATGTTTAGGCCTATTAACTAGACATATGTGGTAATAAACGGTTAAAATTTAAGTGCGAAAACAAAGCAACATCAACATGTTTGAACAAAAGTAGGGTTTGCAATTAATGAAGGCGAATCGGTAATCTCTTTCCTTCAACTTAGTTAAAACTGGTCATCAGACTATATCGGACATCGACACTGGGATGGGTTACGTTTCACATCATAAGCTGATCTTGGTTGTAGCTGTGCTGGTTCATTATAAATACAGTTCTGTCTGATACCCGAGGCAAATAACAAAACTAATATCATTATATATTGACATTAAATTATGATTTATACTTCCAGATTAAAATCTCTTGCCGCCAAAAAAGCAATGCCCTAGCTACAGGTTCTTAAATGTAAATTTTCTTAAAATTTACATACATGACGGAGAGTCGCGCGCACACACACACACGTGTGTGTGTGTGTACGTATGTACACATACGAGGGCAGCCCGTGTCACGTGAAGCCCACCTGTCCGTGCAAGTAAACCCTGCGCAAGACGCTCGTGCAGCTGCTCCGCGGCAGTATTAATGCAATGAAACCGTCACCGGCGTTAGCGAGAACTTTTACTGACGCCGAGCCAGAACGTGTGTAGTTAGACACCAGCATCCGACCCAAAGCCCCCTGAGAATCCACACTCACATCTGAAACTAATGCGCGCTTTTAGGATACATTTAGGACTTGAATACTGGGCAAATGAAACGATAACAGCGCCTGAGAAGTGCTCCGTGTTTATATGAAATGTAACTTTGAGTAACTCACTGTTAACACTATGCGGCTCATATATTAAACAAATAGGCCGCCGTTGCCACCATAACAGTGTAAAACTTTCACTTTAAAAACTACTCCCGCATCTTATGGCGAGTTACCTGCCGTTTGTATACCGAGGAAGACAAAAAAGGGAAGCGGGAAGCCCCGAAGTGCTCACAAAAGGATGGCGCTAAACCGATCCGCCGGCGGCCGCTCACCCCGTGCTGCTCTCTCCTGCCATCCCGTTTCAGGAGGTTCAGCTTCTGCAGGCGTGATTTCATTACCGCGGCCGCCGACTTTCCCCTCGCCGCTCCCGTACAGTGCTGGGCGCCAGTCCGAACGCCTTCTTCTGGCCGCCGGGGAGTCGCAGCGCCCGGCCCAACAGCGGCACCACGCAGCCGCGAAGCGCTCAGCTGGCTGCGCACCGGGAAGAGGCGGCTCCCCGTCAGGAGAGCGCGGGCAGCTGCGGCGCTAGAAGGGGCTCCGAGCCCCCGCCGAAAAGCACCGTCTGCAGTGGTTCCAAGCACACTTTGATTCCCAATAATAGTTGAAAATCGGGCCCTCTGTTCCTTAAAGTGATATCAGCTGGAAACTTGAGGTTTCTGAACTAAACTGAGCTGAAGAAAAAGCTGAAAAAGCCCATTAGAAAAAAATATTTGAACCTCCAAACTTTTTGTCAGCCCACCGTCTTTTTTTGGGGGGGGGGGTTCTGCTGAAATAGGGCTGGGCATGCGGACACCTAAAAGTACGAGTGATGTGTTGATTTATTTCTCATTTTTTAACGACTATGGGCTTCCCCTTACTACTCTGAATGTTGCTGATAAAAAAGAATCTCTAAACAATGACCAGAGGCTGCGGTTTTTTTTCTTTTTTTTACCAGACAATGAAGTTAATACTGTGAACTTTCCAAGGGGTTCCGCCTAGAGGCACGAGCTGCCATGCTTTAATAGCGCCATCCAGCGTCGCTTCGCAGCACCACGCTATTCTCCTCTTTCTCAGATTTACCACAGGCAAAGAAAATGTGGTTTTTAGTAAATTCATTTCAAATAAAGAAGGTTGTTTCACTTCCGGTTTTGTCCCCATAGTTTAATTCATACGGTAGGCTATATTTACGCATCTTTAAACAAACCACTAAAGTAACACCAGTGCAGAAATATCGATGTACATTAAATCAACTGCTTCTGTATTAAGAGTTAAGTGTATTTCCAGCCAAAAGGCGCGTTATGGTGCCCGTACCTCGCTTTGTCCCTTAAAATTCTCTGTAAATGATAAACACAGGCCAGACCTTTTTGCTTTTGGGTCCCTCATGGTTAATAACTTAGATATCTGTACAGAATTACCCTTGCAGCAAATTAATAAGAACAACAGAAAAAGTAGATACTAGTCTGTTCCTCATTCCAGCAGTTAAAATAATACAAACACAGAAAACATGCTTTGCGTGTACAGATCAAATAACATAAACACAATACAGCCACCGGTTTCCCAAAGGACTACAGTATCCAAGTGCTCTGTCTGACGGGACTGTACCACCAGTCACTCCACCCAGACGAAAGCAGATCTATTGCTTACTCTCAGACCTACTCAGGTGACCTGCTTTCACCTGATCACTCTGGGTGTCTGCTAGGGGGAGGATTCCCACAATTCTTTGCATCAAAGAGCGGGCCAAACATGGTGTCAGAAAGCATGACACCATCAAAAGGGCAGCCGGGAGTATGTGACAACTTCAAAGGGACCAGGGAGGCATTGGTCAGAGGAGCGTGTGCTTGTGATTTGTGGTTTCAGTATTAATAACCATCCATCCACCCTCTGACTTTTTATTGTGGTCAGGGCCCAGGAGGGACTGGAGTCTGTCCCAGGTACAGGGTATAAGCCTGGGGTACATCCTGGACAGGATGCCAAGTTCAGTATTAATATGTTATGATTTAACGCGTACAATGTGTGTTGTCTACACTATGGTGCTTTAGGAAACCGAATTTATTTTGGATACTTTGGCCAGTGAACTGATTACTCACATCCAGATTACAGGAAGCATTGCAGTTTCAGTTTTCTAGTGACTATGACTGACACAGGCCTGCAGGAAATGGTTTCCATGACGACTAAGAATTTACATCCTGTCTGAAGACATATAGACAAATGCAAAAAAAAAAAACTCCACTTGTTCACATCCCAGTCACAAACAATGTCACCACCATTATAAATGTACTTTTGAGCGGTCCCTTATGGCACGAATAAGCCTAAAATAGTCAGCCAAGCTATCGATGCTGTAAAAATACCGCACAATCTGATGCCGTGTCCCCTTCTCAAAGCGTGTTCATAGGAGTATCTCCCAAGTTTGCAGTGTGCAGTGGACACCCAGTGACCTCTGGACCCAGTGTGCCATACATGACATGGATTTATGGGTCCAGCTGGCATTCCCCTGGGAGCACTGGGAAGCATGCCCCTCATAGCGACGTGGGGGCCAGCATGGTACCCCTGGATATCGTATCACAATGCCAGATATCAAAACAAATGCTTATGAGGTCACCCTAGAGAAGCAGTGGGCTTTTTATAGGCGCACAACGGCGACAGGCTGGGTAGTAAGCGGGCGAGCTGCTGGATCCATTCCTCCTTTCTTGGTCACCGTCCCCCCTCCATGATCCCTTCCCAAATCCTCCCAGCAACCCCCCTCAACCCCCCCGGCAACCATCAATTCAATTTAGGGTCTGTGAAACCTGATCATGCCGTGGCAAAGTCCTGACAGCTGATTGTGTCAAACAAATTGCATTGTGGATGTTTTCGTCTCTCCAGTTGCTGGGGTGATGAAAACACGGCCCATGATCTGGACTTGACTAGGAGACACTATAAACAGCCTCAATGCAAACCACCTGTAGTGGACCCAAGAGGTGTATAAAGAGGTGGGGGCACAAGGGCACTGGTCCCAACTGAAAGCAGATTGGCTCCCGGATTGGCTCCTGTCACTCACAGAATCAAAACAGATCATTGGCTAATGACAAGGTTGGCCCTTTTGCATGAAGTATGCCCTTCACCGTGCTCAGGAGCGTGACTTCTCTCGATTCTACCTTTCCGTCCTGCATTCTCATCACCTTTACACCTTGACGCCTCATCCATCACTTAGGGTCGGACCGTTGGCTTAAACAGCTTCAGAGATCGTTGCACGTTTGCACAACGTGCTCCACATTCAGCAGCTGAACGCTGACACATTTCTGAATGAGCGTGACGGAGGTAGCGTCTTTGGTCTAGAGACAGAAACACCTGGACCTGATCTGTCAACCCTCAGAGTCTCAGCAAGGGGTAGGCAAGCCTGATCCTGGAGTACCACTATCCAGCAGGTTTTCTATCCCACCCGCGGAGTTATGATCTGTGTGAGATCAGGTGTGGTTCGTCAGAGACCGGGTGGGATGGAAAACTTGCTGGATGTCGGCACTCCAGGATCAAGGTTGCCTACTCCTAGCCTAAGCTGACCACTCTGTGTTGTTCTTCCTCTGTTTTCTAGGCAACGCGCCTCACTGCATGCCATGCGAGTAGCATTTCTGCGTCGCAGTTAGACCGGCTCTTCCTCACCGTGCTGTGGTCCTCGCAGCGCAACACGTGACAGGTGCTCCTGGACTGCTCTCGGGCCAAACAACCGAAGTAGTTGGGCTCCTGACTGTTGTGGATCAGCTTGTGGATGTGATGGGGCCGGTACTCAAAGAGCACGGCGTGGTGCAGGGGGTCCCAAACCCTGCGAGGATCCGCGTCCAGGCAGCAGCGCACGGCAGAGCCCGAAATCCGCAGACACACGGGCAGGTCCCGGAAGGCGCAGACGTCGCCCTTGGCTCCGCCTCTGCTTTTCTCATTCTCCCGAGGTCTGCGGATCTCTGCCACTATCCAGGGCAGCATGGTCATCGTGGTGAGAGGGTGTACGGGGAGGGAGCCCACCAGCTGAAGCCTGTACGGGACCTCCTCATCCCCATCCTCCAGTCCACCCTGCGGCAGTTGGGCATGAAAGGGGTATCTGTCCGTTTGACTGCAGACTTGCTCCTGGTTGGAGTCTGACTTGCGTTTCACCTCAAAGTATATTCCGTCCATATGTTTAGGAGTTCTTCTTGAAGCAATCTGGACAGATAAAACCCGAATTGAGGTTAAGGATTACTTTAAATTGCCTTTTAACGCTTTAAATTCCAAATAACGTTCCATCCATAACGTTTTTAATCTATAAAAGAGAATTAAACACAACGTAACAAGTTGTCAGCAAACAGGTAGTATGTTATGTGGTTTAATCGGGTGTAGTTAATTTCTGTTACTTCCTGTCGAATATGTCGGGTTTCACAGGCGCCTACTGAGCCGTCTCATAAGCACACTTTTAATTAATCTCTGTTATTTTATAAATGAAAAGTGCTCCGTCGGTCTGCAAGGTCAGGGGCGACACGTAGTCCGGCTCCGGTCCTTCTTCACCCCCGTGATAACGGCTATGAAGTGCAAGAGCATTTCACCGGATTAAAGACCAAAGCCAGAAATATGTACACCCCGGAAACTGTGAGCCTGAAAGTCACATCGCTACAAAACACAAATAAATGAATCCCTCAGTGACGTGCGGTATTTCATTAACTGTATATATTAATAAACAGAGACGCATGTGGCACATCAAACGATCGATACCACATCCGTTTTTCAAAACAAGTCTTATTTTTATCCCTTAATTTAAGTTGACGCCAACCAGCTAACTTATTGTCTTTGCAGAGATCCTGTACAGTATATCAACGCTAGAATAAAAGAGCAAACAAGATAATACAAATCACTCACCGACCACTCTGTACTGCATAATTCTGCTTTTCTTCCCAAATGCACGGACCGCGGCCGCCGTAAGCCGATTACAGCAGGCGGTACCGACCCAACTTCGCTGGGCTGCTGGTCCCCATACTGAGCCGGTGCTGCGGGACCGTGACAAAGACGAGCAGCGTCCCGCTAGGAGGCTTTGATGGTGACGGACGAGGAAATGAAACTCAGTCATCAAATCAACAGTTATGAGACCGTATTTTGCTGTTTCGATATGAACACATACTGTAGACTAAATCAAAATTGGTGGTGATCGGTCCCATTAAACTGAAACGTTATTGACTATTGCAAATGAGTAGCATAAAGAGAAGGAAGACAGAATAAAATCACTTCTTAACGCCATCGGAATAATTGCGAAATGGTCACTGTATTGACAAACCATAAAAGCAACAGTACTTTAGAAAAAATCAGCCCAGGTAATTTGAAACGGAAATACCTTTTTTTTCTTTCTACTGCATTTTGATCTCGATGTCTTTACTTAACGTCCTGCCACCGGTACGACATGTAAAGTCTACGGCGTCTTTACCTTACGGATACCGGCTGGTTTCTCTTCAAACCCGGCCGGCTCCCCTTGCACGTCCTTCGGATCGTCACCTACCAGCGCCGCATTGTGCCCCCCCCCGCCTTCTGACAGACCACAACGGGCCGCCTCTAAAATAGGTGACCAAGCCGCCCAGGACTGCGAGGGCCGCTATAAATAGCCAGCCGGAGACCTACGGATCATCTCTTTACAAGCCCTATGAATGATAACACTTCTTCTTTCTCTTCTGCAATTACCGCACCTTAATCAAATCATCTTGGGTTGCGCGCCCGCGATCCCGCCGCAGTCTAACATTTACGTGACTCTGGGGGCTGCATTTCACGTCCTAAAACTCATCTAATTTGATGGAAGCTGGAACTTACACGTTTGACGTTCAATTTCAAAACACATTTTAATCTAATTCGGCCCAAAACATACAGAAGACAACATAATGTAGCTTGCATCGATATTAGTAACGTTCATTTATTAAATGAAATACCACTAGCTTTCACTTTATTACGGTATATCTATGAGAATTTCCACAAGAACTGTTCAAATGAAACGATTGTATTTGGAATTACAGTATTTCTTGTACTGCGGACAGGATTAAGCTGCATATCTCAATCATGACTATTCCATAAAAGCTTTACATTTAAAATGCCTTATAACACTTTTCTGGGAAGATACATTTCTATAGCAACATTTCAATCAGTATACTCATGAAGCAGGACACATCGTACGTCCTGCCTAATACGGTTTTTGCCGTAAGTATTAGTGCCACCTGCCGACAGACATTTTAAAGTAGGGAATGACTGAAAAGGGGGGGGGGGGGGGGGGGGGGTAACTTATGGTAAA
>JAODJW010000050.1:1852050-1862145 GCA_026777045.1 Hyperopisus bebe
CCATCCATCCATCCATCCAGGGTTGTGAGGGGGCCAGGGGGCACAGAGCACGCATACATACGCGTGCGCACACACACACACATACGCACACACGGTCCCATGGGAAATTCAGAGATATTGATTAGACAACTACAGGTGTGAGGAGGCAACAATGCATATAATGAACGCTTACATTTTTTAGTATAACATTTGATTTTACAGAAATAAATGATTCACTTCTCCATGTTCAATTATCCAAACAATTATTTAAAACTATTTACTCTGCTTCAATAAAATTATTTAGACAATCCAACATAGACAGTAAATCTTTGACTCTGGTGCCACCTAGTGGGATTTCCTAAGAATTACATTTATGTCCAAGTGACGGGTGCACAGCCCACCTGTTTCCGGGCGCGGCACACAGCTCAGTGTAGTACTTGATCTTGGGCTCAGTGCCACTGGTCCTCATGGTTGCCACCCCACCGTTGGAGAAGCTGAACGTGATCATCTGACTGCTCTTGCTAATCGGGAGCACCTGGGGTGCGGCGGATATAAAGATAAAACAGATTTTAAAATAAATTCACTTCTAGTGTATATGCAGCTGATCCATCATCTATACCATTTTTTTTATATTTATTTAGCAGATGCTTACATCCAAAGCAACGGACAACTGAGGAACATTTTGGAGTCAGAAAAAAGGGTTTAAGGCCTTGCTCAAGAGTCTTATATTGATACAATTGCTCAACCAGTCATGGATTTCGAACCTATGACCTTCTGCACATGAACACACATCCCTAACCTATTAAGCTACACATAAGTGCTGCAGTTTGATAAAACCGCATGAAATCGTACCGCCTTCTTATCGGGCTGGCTGCTATCATAGTCCGCGGTGAGGTCGCGCACGCCGGAGACGGTAAACGTCCCGCATGATTTGGGGTACGTGTCCTTCCCGTCGTAGTTACGGAGACGCTCGAACAGCTGCCGAATGGTGTCCTGGTCGTGGCAGATGAAGTAGGAGTTGCTGGTGATGTGATGTCCGTACCTGGAGGGGGCAGACAGGCAAAGAGAGAAAACATCAGGCTGAAAAACGGACGCCTGGGGGGGGTGGACTTTACAGGCAGCAACTGCACCTCAAAAGAAACCAGCACGGGAGGTTCAGTAATTCATGGCAAATGTGGGCACCAGTTAGGTTTTAGGGGACCAGCGCAGCCAGGGAAACCAGCACTCTCCACTGGAGCGGCAGTGGGTAAGTACAGCAGCGAGTGGGCAGCGGAGAGGGCACCCACTCCTCGTAGATGGCGCTCAGCTGCTGGGTGAGGGTGCGGCCCTGGGAACAGAGGGAGGAGGCGCATTCGGCGAGGATGGCTGCCCCGCTCACGCCGTCTTTGTCCAGCACTGCCGGGCTGCACATGTAACCTTTGGGAGACACGAGCAGATCCTCAAAAGGCCGAAAATAGGAAAACCGTAACCAAAAACCATATATTGATGCTTTTAGCCAGAATAGCGATCCATGATATACATTGCGGTATATTCTATTAATCAGAATCAGATTTATTGGCCAAGGAAAGCGACACAAGGAGTTCGACTTGACGTTTCGCTCCAATACAAACAAGACAATTAACACTAGATAAATAAAATGCAAGAGAAAATACAGGTATGAGGTCATCCTAAAAACCCTACTGCAATACTGCAAACGGTAATTATATACATTCTAGATGTCTGTACAAATTAGTTGTAACCAAAGTGAGACAGGTCATTAAATAGTGAGATTTCGTAATGGCTGTGCAACATTCAGCATGTAACAAAAAATTGGAATTCAGTATGACATACCACGCTATGAATTACAATTTCACAGTGTGGCTGAGGCAGACTTTTCACATTAAGTCAGAAAGGGTATTAACTAAAGAGATTTCAGTTTGTTATGCAGTGTACATAGTGTGACGAGATTAGCAATACAAGTGGTACTAAGTACTAAACATAATGAACAATGTGGGGGATAAATGTTTCGTTTAAAGTGAAAACCACATGTCAATCACGCACTCAAACATTGTGGTCAAAACAAATATAGGATGCAAACATAGGAATTCCCTCGCCCATTTGCAAATATACAGCTACAGTTGATCAGCACAGACATTTTCTTCATTCCAAACAGTTTCAAAATAAAGACTAAAATAAATGATGCCTATACGTGTTTCGCACGGGTCAAATAAAGCAGCTACGACAATTACATTTCACCCCACTATGTCCGCCAACAGACTTATCAGTTCACCTGTCTTACAGAAGAAAAAAAAAAAAAACACACCAAAATCTAAACTGAACACCTTTTTGGCAAACGGCTCTAAAAACAGAAGCCTGACAACCACAGAAAGTGTGTAAGCAAGTTACGGTCTTTTTAATCTGTGAGAATTTAGCGATTCTGGGATTCTGTGCAATATCACGACCAAAGCTCTCACATTGTTTATAGACTGGAAGGAATACTATTGGTTACTTTTAGAAATGAGACCTGATTTTATCGCACAATAACAGTATATTGATATAAATGGTATAGTCTCATCTTGCATCTTGTTTTGTAATGTGTATTGATATACTGCAAGAATTCTATATACCGCCCCAACACTAGCTGAAAGGGTCATTCTGGTCCAGCTCAACAGATGCTTCACACTCAGACATCTCAGAATTGAATCATTTTGTGGCATCTTGTTTGCCTCTGGGCTAATATGAAAATTCCAAAATTTCTCTGTGCTTACACCGGCTTGAAATTCAATGAGACTTCCCGTCTGTTTGCAAAAAATGCTTGGTCGGCCATTTTCAGATGCCTGTACCCTTTCGATTCTAACATTCAACAGCATGCACTGTAGCATCTTTCCCTAATCAGTCAGGAGGCCGAGAATCTTAAGCGATAGCAAAAAATATTGTCATTTTTCACTGTGACATTTGAAAGTTCTAGTTTCCCTTTACAAGAAAAACCAAATGGCATTTTCTGTTTTAAGGGTTTTATTTTTGTTTTGAATCTGAAGCTCAATAAAACCCCGTAAAGGCAATCGAGAATTTACAAATGGCGCAATGAAAGTGACAATATTTTGCACAATCGCCCATCCTTCAGTTATCAGAAGGCTCCCGTATACAAATGAAGGTCAAAGACACACAAGCAGGTCACATGACAGGACTATGGAATGCTGGGTAATCCCTTGTGGTTATGGCCGTTGCCCCTCAAGTTAACAAAGTACAAGTACCTTATCATAATCGCCGCTGCTCACCTCTTGGCTGTTTAACATGAGACACACAGGAATAAAAAGGCACAAGGCTCCCCATTAAAGCCGGGCCGTGCTGGATGTACCTATAGCCTCTTCGAAGGCAAACAGCACCGTCTTGCCCTGGTCCAGTAGCTGCTTGGCTCGGTTTCCCATCCACTTAAAACCGGTCAAGGTTTCCTGGCGAGAGGTAAAAACAGCACCTTAGCGCCCGAGCAGGCAGATATGGGACGGCCAAGAACCGAAGCACTCGCCGCCAGCTTATCAACCAGTGAGCCCAGTCAGGAAGCCTACGCACAGGGGGGTGGGACAAGGGGGGGCGATTCTGAGAAGCTGATACGGGACTCGTAACTATCTTGGTATCTTGGATTCCTTTGCCAAACTAGGCAACGTCTCCCTGCCATGTTACCGCTTATCCATGCAACTCAAACAGATAAAATAGCCTGGGAAGGAGAGGCACGCCAGAGGCAGCTAGAGGCACGCCAGAGGCAGCTAGAGGCACGCTAGCCTGTTGGAAGCTGTGGAAAAGAATATCGGGCATGTCAGGAGGCACGTACCTTACCAGGCAAAAGTCTGGACACACCTGCTTTTAATGCATCCATCTGTATTTTACTTGTAATTCATCCAACAATAAAAAGCCCCAAAGCAATGAAGTAATATATGTGAAATATTGCAACGACCAAGAGAAATGTTTAGCATCTCACAAGGTTCAAAATTTAGACTCTAAAAAATAACCCCTTTTGCGTCGATGTCAGCATTGCAGACTCATCATTCTTTCAACTGGCTTCCAGATGTAGCCACCCGGAACGTTTCTCCATCAGTCCTGAAGGAGCTCGCACATGTTCTGGACACAACTTGGCCACCTTGCTCTTACTCCTCAATCCAACGCATCCCAAACCAGCTCTGTAGGGTTCAGGTCCACGTCTTTCCTTCTTCATAAGATGATAGAGATCTTTCATAACCTTGAGGCGTGTTTAGGGTCGTTACCTTGTCGAAAAACAACTGGTTTTCAGTCGGTGTGTCCAGATTTTTGACTCTTAGGGTATGCCATTTGTTTTGGGGGCCACGAAAAGCTGACTCTCCTACATTCAGTTAGATGGGACACCCAGATACACCTCGAGTCACTCGGCAGGGATACCAGCTTTCTGTTTACGCAAGATAAAACTTTTATCCGCCCCGCTGCTTGAGCGATTCCGCTGACGGGGCGTTTCCCTGGATCCCGCAGCAGCACGCCGAGGCCCCCTGGGGGCCGCGAGCTCGTACCTCAAAGTGGAACCCTTCCTTGAGCGCTATGGCCCGCAGGATCTTGGAGGACACCGTGCTGGCCAGCATGTAGACGTTCTTGACCGCAGCAGGTTCCGGGTTCTTCAGCTTCCAGCAGCGGAACAGCCACCAGCCTAGCAGGGCACCCAGCTCGTTGCCGGAAAAGACCCGCCACTTGCCGCTGGCCCAAAAACAAGCGGAACCCCACGCCTTTCAGCTCACTTATGCTGCTAAGATTCTAGAAGATTTACAAGGGTTTAAAAAGAACAATAATGTACCGGCAGAGACTGCACTCAGGTGGTGATGGGGGGGGGCAGAAAGGGATTTTAACCCGCGTTTCATGCATAAACACGGGAGGGAGCGACAGGCGGGAGACGGCTTAAAGCCCGCTCCACGAGATAATCCTCTGTTGACGTTAAACGCAGCACCAGTCAAAAGTCTGGGCACACCTACTGAAAATCAGTCATTTCTCAACAAGATAACAAGCCTAAGCAAACCTTGAGGTTATGAGAGAATTGTATCATCTTATCACTGGAAGAGATGGAGTGCGGTGACAGATGACCTGGACCCCACAATCCCCCCCCCGACCTAAACCCTACAGAGCTGGTTTGGGATGCGTTGGATTTAAGAGTAAGAGTAAAGTAGCCAAGTTCTGCCCAGAACTTGTGGAAATTCCTTCAGGACTGTTGGAGAAACGTTCCAAGTGGCTACATCTGGAAGCTGGATGAAAGAATGACGAGTCTGCAACGCTGTCATTGAAACAGAAGGGGGCCATTTTGAAGAATCTAAAATTTGAGAACATTGAGATGTTGAACACTTGTTGGTTGTGATATCTGATATGTATCACTTCCTTGCCTCGAGGCCTTTTATTATAAGGCAATTAAACATAGCTAAAATTGAGAGAAATGCATTACAAGCAGACGTGTCCGGAGTTTTGACTGGTACCGAATGGGTTAAATAAAAACAGAGGTTTGGGATCTGGGACAAAAGCGCCTAGGAAGCTGGGAAGACACTGGGAGGGATCAGGGGGACCTGCGTCTCATTCTCCGGGAAGATTCCGCGTCGAAGACTCTCACCTCTGCTGCTTTTCAGCAACAGCCAGGCGATCGGCGTCGGGGTCGTTAGCTAGAATCACGGTGGCTCCCTCTTTATCGGCCAGCTCGAAGGACAGGGTCTGTGGGGGACAGGACAGGCACGGAGCGGCTCTCAGAAGCATGTGACGCCCAGTGCGGCCGCTTCGGTCTCAGTCCCGGGACAGCCAGCATCACACACAGACTGGGCACAGGTGACCTAGACTGAGCAATACGCAAACTAGGCACTGGTCCTTTTTATGAGCTAAAAAAACAGAACTATCTGGTTTTATCCAAAGAAATAGATGCTTTAAAGGTGCCATCAAAATTTACTTAAATTTATCTCATGCTTTTATTCAAAAGAAACTTACAGTAGAGGGAAGGATTATAAATTATGCGTGCTCCCTAGGATTAGAACCTATGACCTTTGCATCATTAGTGCAATGGGCAATGCTGTACTTGTTGAGCTACAGAAATGTACAGCAAACAGAATAAGCAGAGGCTGACCGTACAAATCCAGACCAAGGTTTTGTTTCAGCCAACCAGTTCAGTATAAAGAGTCACAGTCACATAGTACTCAACTGGTTGGTTGAAACAAAACCCTAGTCTGGATTTTTACGTTATGGACCTGGACCTGAACTTTCCACCTCTGAGAATTAGTCCATCAAACAGAAAGGCTGAGATAGAGATCAGCATCATAAAGACAAAACCCCTCATCTTCATGGAAACCAGGGCTGAGCTCAGTGCTCCGCACCTACCAGGACCCCCTCCCCTTCCTCTGGGTTGGGGTACTTCACTGTGGGAAACTCGGGGTCAGGGTCCTTCTGCTTCTCCACCGGCAAGGGGGGTGGCAGGTTGAAGGCCTCAAATGCAGACTGCACGAATGTGTGGCCGACGCCGTGGACAGAGGTGTGGACAAACTTCACCTTGGAGCTCTTGTTAGTATCTCTGGGGGGGGGCAGGGCGGGACGACATCGTCAGTCTACCTGCGACGGGTCAAAGCTGCCAGTAGCTCGCAGGGACCAAATTCAGGAAGACCTGCACTGTTCCCCAGTAAAACTACAAGCTCACAGGCTTCTGGATGGAGGGACAGCACTGGCTACTTAACCTATCTGTACTGGGGCCCCACCTGTGGAAGCAGAGCTCCTGAATGGTCTCGAAGTACTCCCGGCTGATCTCCTCGGTCCGGTCATGCAGCAGAAGGCTCTCCTTGACCAGCTGCTCGTCCCAGGACTGCGGCCAGGGCTCCAGGTTCTGCTCGATGCACCTGGAGATCTCCTTATCATGGGGCGGGATGATCTGGGCGCCGTTCTCCCAGTAAACCTACCAGAAAAGGCCCACAGAAGATCCATCTTGGGGGTAGCGTTCACATCTCAAAGCCACTGGATGGTGACGTTAATGAACCCAACTGTCCATACATTAAAATGGCTCTTACGAGCAGGACGGAGCAAGATACCTTATAGCCGTTGTCCTCTTTGGGGTTGTGAGAGGCTGTCACCATGATTCCAGCACAAAGGCCCAGATGAGACACCGTAAAAGGCTAAATAGATGGAGGGGGGGAGAATATATAAACATTTAAATATCTGTAGGAAACTAAAATGCTTGCATAATACATCCATTTTAAATGTTTTCACAAGAAAAACAACCAATCAACAACAACCAGGCACTCTTTACTGCGCAGGTTTACCCAGGCTAAACCCCAGGGGCTTCTGCTATAAACTAACCTTGTTTAATAAAATTTTAACCCCTGCCCCCAACCAGTCGACCACTACACTATCACAGGAGTGAGCAAGGGAGCCTCTGACAACTCAGACTGTCTAGGGGCTTCGGACCGTGTTAATGTGTCTCTGATGAGGGAGGTAGTCTAGCCAAACAACATCCAGGCCAAAAAAAAAAAAAAGTTACAAAAGGGCAACCCCCAAATCCGGGCCATGTGACCACGTGAGCAACACGTGATTGGCCACATGGCCTCGCCGGATTGGTCCATATATATCTGGCAAAAGGCCCAGACCAGAGGAGGGACAGGACAGCAAGGAAAAAGCGCAGGGTGTTTAGCAATGTTTTACCCAGGCAGGAAGTGAGTCACTGTACCGAGCGGCAGAAGGGTAGCCAAGGAAACGGGGAGAAAGATGTACTCAGGCTCAGGAAAGTACTCTGAGCCCTCAGTCAAAGAAATGAAAGCGGAAAATCATCTGGCTCAGAGCAGGGGGTTAGTGTTAGCAAGGAGTCAAAATCCTAGTTAGTCTGACCCCTATTTGGGAAGTTTTATAAACCCAGAAGACAAATACAGCAAGTTGGCAACTAAAGAGAATTAAGAAAGCTAGTGTTGGACTGGATTAGTGGCAAGACGAGTGGCTGCCATCTGCACTGTCAGAAAAGAAGGGGACCAATTTGTACCTTTGTTGTCACGGGGGCTGTACCCTCAAGGGTAAATGTACCTTTAGGCACAGAAATGGACTATGAGGGACATTTAATGTACCACTGGGGGTACGTTAATGTTGTTTCTACCTTGGAGATGTTCATCAGAGTCCACTTCTGTACCTTGCATTAGACTAAAAAGGTACATTTACCTACAGCTAGGGCACAATTGGCAGACCTCTGAAGGTACAGCCCCAGTGACAAGCTAAGGTACAAATTGGCCCCCATTTTCTGACAGTTTGGATTCTATTTTGAACAGTGTCTCGCCAGTATAGTTGAGAGTGTCAGCTCAGTAGTGCCAAAAAGCACATACAATTCTGCAGGAGTCCCAACTGTGAGCTCAGACGACACCGACCACCAATCTGAAAATTTAGGTGTCGAACAGTCACTGTCTTACAGTATTATGAAATACATGCTTGGTTCACCTCTCCTCGTCCATGTTGGGAAATGTTAAAAACACGCCGGCCCAGAAATGATTACTCTGTGAAGCCTTTACAGGTGGCGCATGTGAACTTCACCACTGGACACAACCAAATAGGGCACTGCAAGCATGCATACATAAATGCATACATACAGTACACACTGCAGTGAACTCACTGCTCTCCAGTGAATCACAGTAATGTGTGGTTCAGTTTCTTGGAAGGGAATGTTAACAGAGCAACATTTATGGTGAAAATATTACGAGAATACAAGAACTAAATAAGCCAACTTCAGGTTCATGTTTCGTAATATACACAAAAGAGCATTTGGACCAGTGTTAATTCTGCAAAATTACCATAAATAATTTCCACATCCAGCCATGTACCAATACAGTAAAGGAACAGGCACGTCTTTCCTGTCTAACGACAAGCAGACAGCATCCGGCCGTGGGCATTACCACAAAGGGCGTGGGCGTGATGTCACTGAAGAGGTAGACCGGAATCCCTTGGCTGATCATCACGGCGGCGGCCAGGGTGGCGAACCTCTTACTGCAGCCCCCGCTAGGCGGGTGGGCCCGGGCATCATACCCGATCACAACTCCCCGTTTCTTCAAGTCTGAGAAGCTCTTCTCCAGATACCTGCAGAAGCCCTGGAGGGACAGTTTGATCACAGTGCATTGTGCCGTTACGGGAAGACGTCAATAAATAGGGCTGCCAGACTTCTAATGGTGAAGATAACTCAGCATCATCAGCTAAACTTGACTGCACATGTACTGGTATTTTCCTTATAAACTTATAGTGCACCGCCGCTCAACCTTATAGGAACAGGACAGGTTGAGATAGAACACCCACAAGAAACCCTGAGGTGTGTTTTAATACTGAGAACACAAAGACCGTACTTGTGGTCTTGGCAAAACCAGTCTTGCTAACTTCCCTCCCAAGATCAAACTTGGGGAATCATGGGATTGGCCTCGATCTGCAAGGATGCAACCAATGTATACGTGATATTTGGGGTGGAACAAGACCAGCATCCGGGGATTTTTACAGTCCTCTGAATTTCTGTTCTTGAGTATTGAGACTGATCTTCAGCAATAGAAGATGACGTAAAATGGACATGCGAGTACGTTCAAGTACACATACTGAGAAATACCCCTGGTCTCCTTACCTGGGTGGTCTGGATGATGGTGAGGTCGTTCATGCAGGAGACACCGGGTCCCATGGCGGCCCGGAGGCCGGCCGTCCCAAACTCCATGCGAGCCCCGAAGCACTGCCGCAGCTTCTCCGTCGCACCCTCCGCCTGCATACTCTGCACCGCAGACAACGTCTTTGGGTTCTGCGATCAGAGAGCAACAGGCGTTTGTAAATACTCGGTTTCACGATTGTTTACACGGCTTTGTTGTTCCGCCACGTAACATAATAGTCAAGGCAAGAGAAAGAGCAGATGTCAGTAGCGTCAAAGGAGAACATCACATGTTCGAATGACATACAGCACGGACGGATCGAGTACTAATCACACGTCCCGATTTCTTGGAAATTAAGATCTTTATGAGTCGACTTATCTAAGCCCACGTGAGCCTCCGCCACGCTAAGCGGCTAATCTGCTTAGTTTTTCATGGTTCTTTCACTTAGTCTCCTTTCACCACGGTTTTTATGATCAATGTGGTGCAAGACACACGACAACCCGCTGCACCCCCC